>CM076848.1:136639016-136825004 GCA_039519185.1 Astragalus membranaceus | reverse complement strand
AAATATGTTTAGAAAATTGAGTTTTACCCAAAAACACCCTTTGTGCGCCTTGTCTAGACACAGGCAGCACCTTGGCGCCACCCCAGGCGCCACAGGGCAGCCACATTGGCGCCCTGCACAGACCACACATGCACCCAGCAACCAGAACAGTGCCCAGGGCGCCATTTTCCCAGCAACTTGGCGCCCAGGCAGCAAACAACATACACAACACAACACAAGCCCCACTGCTACAGTACACAAGGCGCCATTTCCCTAGGCACTTGGCGCCCCATGCGTCCCAACACTCACCAAACATCAAATTCCCAATTTCTTTTCCAAATCAAATCACAACAACAATCATAAAACATATTATGCTCATACCAACAACTTCAATTTCACACTTATACACTTAAGAACACAACAAGACACAAAATCAAGGTATGAGATCCTAACCTTAGCATAGGAAATCGATTTCATCATACAATTCATCAATTTCAACCAATCCAAACAATCAAACAATTATCAAATAACATCAAATAAGACCCTATGATCTACATACAACCTATTATACTCTCTATTATAGAGTGAGACTCCCCTTACCTTGATTATGCCGAAAATAGAGCTCTCTCCACCGAAACACCGACAAACCACCGCAACAAAGAATCTTCTCCTTCTTCTTCCCTCTCTCACGATCGCGCCCTCTCTCTCTCTCTTGGACCATCACGAAGGATCAACAAGAGTAAGGGTTAGGAAATCGAAAACTTAAACACTTGAAAGAGAAGGAAAATCGAATAAGAAAGGACTAGGAACTCTTACCTAGAATCAAGATGAACGAAACCCTAACTCCTTAGCTTGTGATCGCCCTTTTCTTTCTCTTCTCCTCTCCTTCGATTTCTTTCTCTCTTTTGGCACAACTGAGGCGAAACCTAGACCCCCAGCACCTAAGGAGCGCCTAAGCCAATGGGCTTGGGCTTCTTGGGCCATTACTTGCAGTTCCGGTATTTCCAATGCCACCCCCTTCAATTAAATAAAATGCTATATTATAATTTAATCAAAATTAGTGCAACACTTTAAATAATTTAATCAATTACTTAATTAAATCATTTAGGGTGTTACAGGCTTCGTGCTTGCGAGTTTGTCGAGCACACCGGCTCTGGAATTTTCGCTTCTGGGTACGTGTGACCTCAGCTTCGGAAAAGAGTTGCAGCAGTTCCTTTACCCGAGCCAAATATTTCTGCAAAGTGACATCCTTAGTGGTGAAGTCGTCCTTGATTTGGGAAACGACCAATAAGGAGTCGATGTTGAGTTCTATCTTCTTTTCATTGAAATCCAGGGCTAGCAAAAGTCCAGCTACACATGCCTCGTACTCGGCCTGGTTGTTGGAAGTCTGGAATGAGAAAGTGAGAGACACTTCTATCGAGCCCTTCACTGTTCTCGAGGATGAGCCCGGCTCCACTTCCTTTGCTGTTGGAAGAACCATCGACGTGGAGTATCCATGTTAAGGTCCCAGCATTGGGGAGTGGTGGGGTCATCTCGTCAATGAAGTCGGCTAAGAGCTGGGCTTTGAGGGCTGTCCTTGCTTCATATTTGATTCCGAACTCCGAGAGTTCTACGGCCCACTTTATTATCCGCCCCACGAGATCGGGCCTGTGTAGGATCTTCTTGATTTGTTGGTATTCTGACGACCACCTGGTGTGCGACGAAGTAAGGTCTCAGTCTTCTCGTGGCCATGACCAATGCTAGTGCCACTTTCTCAATCTTCCAGTATCTCGTTTCAGGCCCTTGTAGGACCTTACTGACAAGGTATACAGGTATCTGTCCTTGATCGGTTTCTCTGATTAATGCCGCACTGAGTGTTTCCTCGGCTACGGTCAAGTAAATATAAAGAGTTTCTCCTTCGATTGGTTTTGAGATCGGTCCACTGGAACACGATCCCCTTTTTGAGTATTTTGATGAAAGGTAGAAGCCTGTTGGCGGCTTTTGAGACGAATCTAGACAAGGCGACAATCATCCCAGTTAGCTTCTAGATCTCTTTTCTAGAGGCCGAAGGTCGCATATCGGTTACAGCTCTACATTTATCATGGTTAGCCTCAATCCCTCATTCGGTGAGGTAGAAGCCCAGGAAATTCCCAGCTCGGACTCAAAACGTACACTTCTTAGGGTTGAATCTGAGGTTGTTTTTCCTTGCTTCAACGAATATCTCTGTCAAGTTGGCCAGATGGTCCTCGTCGGTTTCACTTTTTACGATCACGTCGTCTAGGTAGACTTCCACGACTCGTCTTATCTGGTACTGAAAGACCTTGTTAATCATGCGTTGGTAGGTAGCACCGGCATTTTTTAACCCGAACGACATGACTCGGTAGCAGTAGTTACCCCTGTCTGTCATGAAAGTTGTCTTCTCTTGATCGGGGGGATACATCGCTATCTGGTTGTACCCGAAGTAAGCGTCTAGGAACGAGAGAAGATGAAAGACTGATGCGCTATCGACGAGTTTTTCCATGCTCAGAACCGGAAAGGCGTCCTTGGGACACGCTCAGTTGTGGTCGGTGTAGTCTACGCACATGCGCCACTTGTCGTTGTTCTTTTTCACCAGTACGACATTCGAGAGCCAAGTCGTGTATTTAACTTCCTTAATGAACCCTGCTGAGATCAGGTCGGAGACGACCTTGGCGGCGGTGTCGGCCTTTTCTTTGTTTTGGAATCGTCTTTTCTGTGCAACCCATTTCGCCTTGGGATCAACTGTTAGGCGATGGCATGCAATCTCGAAAGGTATACCCGGCATATCGTCCGCCGACCAGGCATACAAGTCCGTTTGGCACTGGAGACAGGCCACAAGCCCCTTTTGGACATGATCTGGGAGCCCAGCTCCTAGCTTAACTGTCTTAGCGGGGTCGTTTCCCAGGGGCACTTCAACTAACTCCCCATCGGGCATCGGGTTCGAGGCGTCGGATGCGTTTTATTAATTCGTTCGCCAATTGATCATCTTGTTCGTCTTCAGAACTATCAGGGTCGTATCTCGCATCTAGGTCGGGGGAATTGCTTCCGTCCGAGGTGATTTTCTCGAGTTCCACTTGTTTTTTCGGCTTCTCTCCTGAGCTTAAACTTACCTCGTCGGGGCGGGGGATCGGTCTTGCAGAGAGGTAGCTACATCTTCGCGCGGCCTCGAGGTCTGTGTCTATCGTGACAATTTCCCTTTCTATGAGTAGAACTTCATTTTGAGATGGAACGTTGAGGCAACGGCCCCCAGCGACCCCAGTGTTGGTCTTCTAATAATGCAATTGTAGGGTGATTGGCAAGGGAGAATGATGAACTGGGCCTTCGCCATACGTGAGAGAGAGTCGGAGCCGAAGACGACTTCGAGCTCGATATACCCCAGTGGGCGCGTCCCTACCCCGTTTAAACTCATTAAATCTGAGCCTTCATAGGGGAGGAGTTTGGTTGCGGGAATTCCCATACTCGGCAAGAGATCTTGGAACATGACATCAGCCGAGCTCCCTTGATCCACCAAGATTCTTGAAACCCGTGTATTCAGCATCGTTGCCGAGATTACCAGCAGAGGATATTTAGTGAGTGTGCCGTCCGGGAGATCATCATCGAAAAAAGCAGTGGAGGTCGGGTCGACGCTTTCTTCTTGGTAGGTTCATTAGATGCGTTCATGATCTCCTTCTATTTTCTTTTGAGAGATTGTCTGGTTTCGAAGGATTCGACGTAGTCGCCACCCAATATGACAGCAGCTACCATACGGGTCTGGAACATCTTTGGGTTAGATGGCGCTCCGAAAAAACCTCGGGAGGGTGGTTCAAACTTCGCGAGGGGGTGCCTCATAGCCATGGGGAGAAATTAGATTTGGTGACAGTTTAACAGCAAACTCCCACTGTGGTCGCCAATGTTCTGTACCTTGCCTCGGATTCTCGGATCCGGATCCTGCAGTTGGTATCTGAAGTATCGTGTTTATCTTTTCCAGGCTCGAGGTCGGAATTATCTTCCGAGGATGATTATCGTTGAGTCGCCTGCTTTTGAGATGGTAGTCGTTGGGGTCGCGTTCTTCCGAGGCTGGACTCGGCGGGGTCGGGTACCTACAAACACTTCAATGCTTAAGTCAGCAAACAGAAGTCGGTGAGGTACAAGTGGGTGAAAAACGTACCTGTATATGCGGGTAGGACCCGTATTTATAGACGCGGAGCACCAGTGGCTCGCAGGTAGCGCGCGATCCTGACCGCTGGATTGAGGCGCTTCGATCTGGACCATAGATGTGAATGTCAGGGGCGAGATGTCTTGCTGGTCTGAACTTTATAAAGAACCGGCCCATTATAGTCGCGAATTGGGCCTCTTTGGCCGATCCGGAACAACAATGATGGAGAGCAATAGTTGATCTTGATATGGCTTGTGTTTATCTCTCAATATCTTTCTTCTATTTCAACTTCTAATCACTTATATGATAGATGGACATTGAGTTTCTTTGCTGAAATCTCTTCTAGAGCAAGCTTCTCATTTTTGAGAAGCTTCTAGTCAAGATTCTCAGAACAACAGAAGGTTGAGGGGTTGAAGAAATCTGATGTTGGCACAATGTAATCCGTTTCCCTTGAGTTTCTTGAGATTTTCCATGAGTTTATATAATGATGGGACAACACTAATGTAAATTTGTGCTTTTTGAATAAAGCTGCCAGCCCCTTTAGTCTGGACACCTGTGACAGTCAACCTTCTCCCGAACCTTCTCATGAGCTTTCTCAATAACCTTCTCAAGAACCTTCTCACGAACCTTCTCAAGATCCTTGTACAGAATCTTTGAAATTCTGGCCTTGATATAGTCTTTGGATATGCCTTTGGATGCTCAAAAGAACCGTTGGAATTATCCATGGGTCCATAGGAGTGATGTGATGAGACTTGAGAAAGTTGACAGCTTTTCAACCTTCTCAAGCTGCACTTTGTACTTTCTCTACACTTCTGAACCTTCTCATGCTGACACAGTCCTCTACTCTGCACATTCTGACCTTCTCAAGCTGACAGAGTCCTTTCTTGCAGTCATTGACAGCTCATGTGAAGCTTCTCATGCTTTATGCCGAACAAACACCTTTTGTTGACCCTAGGAATAATCACGGTGTATCTCTTTTGATATTTACAACTTTCCAACACATTTATTTCTTGGATCATACATTTAATGCAACTGATGTTTGTATGAGAACAATTAATGTGTTTCTTTAGCTTGAGTAGGTTGCTGTTCTTTAACCTTCTCAAGCTTTGATCTTTCTTACTTTTGAACCTTCTCAACAATCAAACTTCTTATCTAGGATCTTGGTGAGGTCAAACTTATTTTGACTTTTGGTCAAACCTTCCGTTGACGTTTGGTCAAACCTTTTGTTTACTTTTGGTCAAACCTTCTGTTGACTTAGTCAACCTTCTCATATTTTAACCTTCTAATGTTGAAGTCTTGGCTTGGTCAAACCTTCTCTTGACTTGGTCAAACCTTTCGTTAACTTGGTCAAACCTTCTCATTGACTTGGTCAAACCTTCTCACAACTGAACCTTCTCATGTCATTTCTACCCTTGATTTCTTACATGTTTTGGTCATGCTTTTTTGGTATGCTTCTAGATAAGCTTTTGAACGTTTAAGTAAGAGAGCATTGGTAGAATATAACCCAATTAATAACTATGAGAATCTCCTATGCAAAGACTTGTACACTCCTTTGATCAATATAGGCATTAGGTTCTCAGGACTCCACTTGATAGAAATTCACTTATTGATTTGAACTTTCTCTTGATTGCCTAATGTCTTCCCTTTTCTCTTTGTGAATTTCTTGTGTAACAATGTTATAATTTAATAGTAAAGATATGATGTTTTTATGAAGCTTGCATTACTACTCTTGTAATTTGTTGGTGCTAACATGCACTAGATTGATCTAACTTGCTTTTAGCATGTGCACTTATAGGAAACCTGTTCTTTCAAAAAAACTCGAGTGCACCCATTAACAGAACACCATTCAGAATACTTAACATTTAGTTCATAAGGTTTGTTCTCATTAAAACCACATATCAACAAGTATTTGAACTCAACATCAGCCACACTAAAAGACAATTTTAACCTTCATTTAAAACAATTATATAACCCTGGGAGCTGACGAGGGTACCAGTCATCCTGTCCAGCCCTCGAATGTGAGTCAGCTTTTGGATCTCATGGCCAATCGCACTCAAGCTATGCTGCATCAGGAAGGACAGCAGAGAGCTAAGGACATGCCCAACCCGGCACCCAGGAGGGCGCCAAGACAGCATTAGACAGCGCCCATGAGGGCGCCTGGCAGGGCGCCATAGCAGCATCTTGCAGCGCCCATGAGGGTGCCTGGTAGGGCGCCAGGACAGCATCAGACAGCGGCCATGAGGGCGCCTGGCGGGGCGCCATGGCAGCATCAGGCAGTGCCCATGAGGGCACCTGGCAGGGGAACCCTTCCTCCAACAACGGTGACTTCGAGGCACCACCGTTCGCCCCCTCATGGAGAATCAGGTTCACCTCCAAGGGACCCCTTGATACTCGAGAGAGGTCAAGGAACCGGGTCGACACCCACCGGAGGCACCACCGGGGATCGCCATCGAGGAGATCCCCCGACTAACGCAGGCATCAAAAGTACATGGACTATGAAGAAGACAACATGGCCCACTAAGAGGAGGCCAAGGTTTGCAGCATGAAGGCTGATCTGACTTGTTATGGGCACAATCCCAGCAAATGCAGCACCCACAAGGATGACATTGAAGAAGGGAAGCTTGCCCAATACGTGAATGAAGAAGAGGATGAAACTCACGATTCCGAATAAGGAGCAGCATCAGGACTCGAGCCTAAGACTAGGCCTAGTTATGAATTTTGTTGTTTGAGCACAAAACCAGAATATTAAGAAAGAAAAAAGGTCCAACTCCATAGTCAAGAGTGGAGCGAGACAAGTCTGAGACCCAACATACCATGCAGGGAGGGAGTGCCTGGATCGTAGGGGGCAACCTCAACATCAACCAAAAGCCAATATCATCTCTCCAAGTATGGGAGTCAAGGGTGTCACGGCACGCACATCTTTCTAAAGCAAAGCAGCCAAGTTCACGGCACCCACCCGGCGGGGATCCAAGGTATGAGACCACGATGTCTTGGGTAGCAAGCACTAAGAAAGGCGCGGAAGTCAAGCAAATGACGAGACTATGAGGTCACAGACACCCGAGATACCCACCTACGAGAGTGATGTCTAGTTTGCAGGCCATAACTTCATCTGTGTTTATCCGATTGAGGCGTGTAAGCATGCGTTGGAAAGCTAAGAAGCAGAGCTACAATTCTCATGTCAAGCTCGAAACCCAATTCATGCGTCTCCGCACCCAGGAAGGGAAACAAGCTGACGGAGTCATGGCAAGCCAGCACCCAAGGCGCCTAGGAGGGCGCCAAATCCTGTTACGGAAACAGCCAGTGTGGCACGTAAGAAAATAAAAGAGTGTATGAGCACGTAAGAAAATTAAAGGATGCATGAGCATGAAAGGAAATAAAAGAGTGCACGAGCACGTGAGCAAAAAACATAGTGCACGAGCACGTGAGCAAATAACATAGTGCGCGAACACGTGAGAAAATCAAATGATGCATGAGCGTGAGAGGAAATAAAGTAACGCGTAAAGTGATGGTGTCACTCCGCTCGCCCTCACACTCTCCTATGCTCGCCCCCTAGGTGCAATGTAATCGGCCAAGAGGAAAAGAAAATGTGGTGTTGCTCGCCCATACTCACCATCAATCACCTCGGTCAAGGCATGTCAGCAAAAAATATCAATAGACGAGCAGGATAATTGCTGTGATCCTCTGACAAAATTAGCATACCCGACAACGGCACGAGCCGTAAGGGAAACCTAACCTACGAAGGCATCCTAAATGACAACGTCAAGTCAAGACCATCCCCCAGGGTAATCGCGACTTGGGGGGCAACGGTGGAACCAGGTCAATATCCACCAGAGGCACCACTGGGGATCGCCATCGAGGAGATCCCCCGATCGACGCAGGTCAATATCGAACTTTGCCACGAGGCGCAAAGCGACTTTAAATGCGTCGCAACCTCTAATGTAAGTCAACCTTTGGATTTCCTGGTCAATCGCACGCAAGCAATACTGCAGGATCTTTTACAACGGATGAGTCAGCTTCTGTTGCTTCGAAAATTGTAAGTTAAAATTCTATACATACACCAACGCCTTAATAAATACATTTTACAATGTTGCCTAAATTGCACATGGTTTTTGTTATAGGATGAGTTAGTTGATCAGGCCAAACAGGGAGCTTTTGTTCCACATGGACGTCAAGATATCTTGACTATAGCCATTGGAAAACTTGATCCTCGTGGTCGTGTACGAGCACCTGGTAGAGGGGTGGGTCTATCAGAATACTTTGGACCTACTTCACGTATTAGCTTCACCTCAGATAGTGGGAAACTAGCTGCCATGAAGCAAGAGTTGAAGGAGGAGTTAACACAGGAGTTTGAAAAGAAACAGAAGGAGTTAACACAGAAGTTTGCAAAGAAACAGGAGGAGTTAACACAGGAGTTTGAAAAGAAACACAAAGAAATGATAGTCGAAGCATTGACAGAGGTATATATATGAACATTAACATAGTTTATGAATTGATTTTAATAACTTTGTGAATAACATTTAATAAATATATGGCTAAAGTGCTCCCGGGGTCCCTTATCTTTATTTAAAGTAACGATTTGGTTCTTTATCTTTTTTTTGTCCCAAATCAGTCCTTTATGTTTTAAATTTTTGACACATAAATCCTTTTCTGTCCCAAATCAGTCCTTTATGTTTCAAATTTTTAACACATAAATCCTTTTTTTTGACACATAAATCAGCACTGTTAACGGAAAAGGATTTATGTGTCAAAAATTTGAAAGATAAATGACTTATTTGGGACAAAAAAAACATAAAGGACTAATTCGTTACTTTAAATAAAGGTAAGGGACCCTGGGAGCACTTTAGCCTAAATATATTTAATTTGCAGAAATGGGGATCGTTGCGTAGCCACCCCAATGAAAATATTTCTCAAAAAAATACAATCGGATTTAAAGCTAGCTGTTCACCATCTCATGTGGAGGAACCGCCCAAGAATGACAGGTTGAAAAAGTTGCATTCTTTAGCTTATGAGATTTCAACAAGTGTCAAGTTCGACTTGGACCATGAGCACCAGGAACATTTCTACATTGGATATAAAGATATTGTAGAAATGGTTCAAGGTAATGAGGAACTTCAGATGGTTCTCTTGTCATTCTCTGACGCTCCAGGAGGGTACTCTCAGGAGGACCATATCATAATTCCTCTTATATAGGACTTCACCGTTGAAAAAGAAATTCCTTGACAATCTTCTGATGGTTCTCTTGTCATTCTCTGACGCTCCAGGAGGGTACTCTCTGTTCAAGATGTACTGCTTGATGTCATGATACCAGGGCTTGTTATCAGACTCTTCCTCAATTGCCGCGCAGTAATGATGTGCTGGCAAATCTCGATACTGAATCTTGATGTGAGTCAAGCTTTTGTCGTAGTTGATATTGAACATTGAAGACAAAGTGGCTAGCGCATCAGCCAACTGGTTCTCATTGCGAGGAAGATACTGAAAGGTGATTTCCTCAAAAGGCTCAACCAACTCTAGAACGTAATCTCGGTAAGGAATCAACTTGGAGTCCTTGGTCTCCCAATCACCATTCACTTGGTGAATGACTAGAGCTGAATCTCCATACACATCAAGTCTCTTAACTTTCCAATCAATGGCTGCCTGGATACCAAGAATACATGCCTCCTATTCTGCAATATTATTGGTGACGTAGAAGCTTAGTCTGGCAGTGAACGGAATGAAGCGATTATCAGGGGAAATCAGCACTGCCCCAGCTCCGTGCCCATAAATGTTGGAGGCACCATCAAACACCACTCTCCATCTTTCATCTTCTGGGGATTTCCCTTCTTCAAACAAGGCCATGATATCTTCATCTTGAAAGTCATACTGCATAGGCTGATAATCTTCAACGGGATGGTGTGCCAGGTACTCGGCCAGCGCACTACCTTTAATTGCTTTCTGAGTGACATATAGGAGATCATATTCTGATAACTGCATTTGCCAACGGGCAAGTCTCCCTGTAAGTGCGGGCTTCTCGAAGATGTACTTGATAGGATCCATTTTAGATACCAACCAAGTAGTGTGACTTAGCATGTACTGCCTCAAACGATGAGCATCCCAAGCTAAAGCACAACAAGTCTTTTCTAGCAGCGAGTACCTTGTTTCACAGTTAGTGAATTTCTTGCTCAAATAGTAAATGGCATGCTCTTTCTTCCCAGATTCATCATGTTGCCCTAACACACAACCCATTGAGCTGTCTAGCACGGTTAGGTACAGGATAAGAGGTCTGCCGGGTACAGGAGGCATCAAGATGTGAAGACATAGCTTCTCAGTGGTTTTGATGAAGACAACAACAATCAAGAGATCATTTGTGCAAGAGGAAATGGATCAAATATGTTAAAAGTTACAATTTGCTCAAAGTTATCAAAGTGCAAGAATTGTCTATGATTGATCAAAGGTATATGATATTCACATCTTACTTTTGATTACAAGTGTTCAAGCTATGATACATGCATGCCATGAGTTTTAAAAATATATAATAATAAAATAAAATAGTATTATTAACGTGTTATGTTAAATTACCAAACGTTATGCATGAGTTACATGCATGCCATGAAAAGTTATGCATGAGTTTTCAACTTGGAACGTTATAATTGTTATGTTAAATTTGGAACGTTGAATGTTGAAAGTTATAATGAATTCATTTTCATCTGAATTCATTTGAATTCATTTTCATTTGAAATCTTTCAAAAAAATATATACGTTATACTTGATAACGTTAAAGAAGTGATAACCGTTTTTTTTCTTTTGATTACCAACGTTGCTACCCAAGTTTGCTTTTAAAAAATTGGAACGTTGCTACTTGGTATCCGTTTTAGTTTGGCACTTTGACAATGGCAACTTTTGGCAAATGGTACTCTTTTGAAAAGGTGTTTTAAGGCCTATATAAACTTCAGTATTTCATTTTCAAAAAACCAATCTCTCTCGCTATAATTTTTCACATTCATACATTCTATTAAAACTTTCAAAAATTCTAAGTGTTCAAACCAGATTTTTATAGTGAAACTTTTGTTCCAAAACTTTCATTCAAAGTCATAAGTTTTATATCATACATAAAGAACACTTGTATATCATTGTGAGACTTGGTTGTCACAAGAGAAAAGATCAATCTTGTATTGATACATATTATTTCAAACACTTTCTTCAAAAATTCAGATTTGTATAAACTTGACCTTGCATTCCAGGATTGTTGGAGCAAGTGTGTGCATTGAAGAGGATTGTTCTTCTTGCACTTAGTGTTTAGATCTTAAAGGTTTTAAGAGCCTTTGATCTCCCTATAGGTTAGATAGTAAGCATCACAATTGGTGTGAATAGGCTGTACAATCATTCTAACTATAGTGAAATCTCTTGCTAGTTGGCGAGGGGACTAGACGTACTCTCCGGATTGTGGAGGGGAACTAGTATAATTCTCTTGTGTCCTTTTTCTTTCCAGCACTTTACTTTTTCCATACACTCACCATAAAACAAGATTTTATCAAACCAACCTTAAAACCGAAAAAATCTCTAAGTACCTAATTCACCCCCCCCCCCCTCTTAGGCGCAATCTATACTCACACAAGATAGGTGGATTCTGAAGATATTTCTTGATCTTTTCAAATGCTTCTTGACAATCATCATTCCATTTGGTCTCTTGATTCTTGCACGATAGTTTGAAGATTGGATCACAAGTGGCAGTCAAATGGAATTTGAACCTAGAGATGTAGTTCAGTCTTCCAAGGAAACCCCGAATCTCTTTTTCTGTATCAGGAACTGGCATCTCAAGAATCGCACGCACCTTGTCTGGATCGATTTCTATCCCCTTTTGGCTGACGATGAATCCCAACAACTTTCGTGATCGCACGCCAAAGGTACACTTGGCAGGATTTAATCTGAGCTTGAATTTTCTCAACCGCTCGAAGAGCTTTTGCAAATTGACAATGTGTTCCTCATCAGTTTTAGACTTTGCAATCATATCGTCCACGTAGACCTCTATTTCTTTGTGCATTATGTCGTGAAATAATGTGACCATAGCCCTTTGATAGGTAGCACCGGCGTTCTTCAACCCGAATGGCATGACTCTGTAACAGAATGTTCCCCAAAGAGTTGTGAAAGTTGTCTTCTCCATATCCTCAGGAGCCATCTTGATCTGGTTATACCCTGAATACCCATCCATGAAGGAGAACAGTGAATGTTGCGCCGTACTATCCACTAAGACATCAATATGGGGCAGGGGAAAATCATCTTTGCGACTAGCACGATTCAGATCTCTGTAATCAACGCACATTCTTACTTTCCCGTCCTTTTTCGGAACCGGCACGATGTTAGCAACCCATTGCAGATACTTGGCTACCGCTAGGAACCCGGCGTCAAACTGCTTTTTCACCACATCTCTGATCTTTAAGGACATTTCTGGCTTCATTCTTCTCAGTTTCTGCTTTACTGGAGGACATTCTGGCTTGACCGGCAACTTATGCACCACTATGTCAGTATCTAACCCTGGCATATCCTGATAAGTCCATGCGAAGACATCAACATTGTCATGCAGGAGTTCGATTAGCTTCTTGCGCTCACTTTCCTTTATTGAAGTACCCACCTTTACTTCCTTCTTACTGTCCTCTGTGCCTAGGTTAATTATCTCAACAGATTCCCCATGCGCCTGAATAACCTTTTCCTCTTGTTCAACCATTCTCATCAATTCTGGAGGAGTTTCCCAGTCATCCTCAACATCCTCCTCAGCTTGATTAACGGGGTGATTAAAATTAACATATGAACCGTTGGCATCATTATTTTCAAAGATATTCATTTTAGATCTGCATTTGCGGGAATAAAAAGAAATGAACAAGCAAAATAGAAACACAAGATGAAGACACATGATAATGAAAAGCAATTTTATTCATTTGAGAGTCCGAAACAACATTTTATTGATAGATGATATTCGAAGGAAAAAACATGCATGCCCTTATGAAATATTCTAAGGCCTTGGGCAGAGCCAAAGAATTTGCATTGCAAAATCATTACTTTGGAATGAAAATAACAGGGAAATCAATGATCTTCCAATTATCAAGCTCTTCATCTGCAGCACTGCGACGCACCAAGTCCAGACCTTTGTCTTCCATAACTGATTCTTCCTCAATGACGGCCACTTGATTGGGGTCCAGCATACCCGCGCTCCTGAAGCTCTGGGAGAGATCATAGATAGGAACCTTCTTCAAGCTTGGTTCCCGCCCCTGAAGCTTAGCTAGCCTCCTTTCTCGCTTTTCCTCAGCCATTCCCTTCTTATCAGCTTGAGTGGGCCAATATTCTAACCCACGCCTATCCTTGTACTCTCGCAGCTGAACCGGCGCCAGAATTCCCTGCTCGGACTTTCCCAACTCTTTTCCAATCTGGTAACCATTTTTCAACATGACCTTGGCTACCATGATAGCAGCGTTAGATATCTTTGGTGCAGGCAATGAGGCTTCTTCCCTCACGAAAGCAGCATTTGCAATTTCCAGCGACTAAAAGGCAGATTCAAGTGACTCCTCTGCAGCCTCAATGTATTGAGAAGGATGGGGCTTGCTAATTATGAACTCTTCTTCTCCAAAAACGACTATCAGCTTGTCGTCGACTACAAACTTAAGCCTTTGGTGGAGGGATGAAGGAACAGCGTCGGCAGCATGAATCCAGGGTCTCCCCAGGAGACAGCTGTAGGATGATGCAATGTCCATGATCTAAAAATTCACATAAAATACTTCTGGCCCTATCTGCATCTGGAACTCCATTTCTCCCATAACCTCCTTCTTGGATCCGTCAAATGCCCTAACTAGTGTTGAACTAGGCTTCATATACGAACAGTCTACATCTAGTCTGCTCATAGTAAATTTGGGCATGACATTCAAAGAGGATCCATTGTCGATGAGGACCCGAGAGAGTGTATATTCACCACATCTAACTGAAATGTGAAGTGCCCGATTATGCCCCTTCCCCTCAGGGGTGAGCTCATCATCAGTAAAGGTAATATAATTGGATGCAACAATATTCCCTACGATGCCATCGAGCTGGTCAACAGTGATGTTCTGGGCTACATGGGCTTCATTTAATACTTTCATTAGTGCTGCACGGTGGGCCTCAGAATTGAGCAGTAGGGACATGATAGAGATCTTTGCAGGAGTGTGGTGCAGCTGGTCCACCACTTTGTAATCACTCTGCCGCATGATCTTTAAAAATTATGTGGCTTCTTGCTCTGACACCTTCCTACTTTCCTTGGGCTCTTGTGTTATACCCTTACCTTTGCGAATCCTTTCCTCATCTTCCTTTGAGGGACCTTCTTTCAGGACTTCGGGAACATAAACACGTCCGCTTCTAGTGACTCCACTGCTTCCCGCAATGTTTGTTACATCGGGAACAACTTGAGGCTTCTGAATTGGAACTGACACCCCATAGCTCCATGGAACAACACTGTTCTTTTGATAAGGAGCTGGGACAGGAATCACAATGGTCTTAGGTCTCTCCACGATCGGCTTTCGGCTATACGGGACCTCAATAGGTTTCTGAACATTTCTATTCTTATCTGATTGGAAAGTCAGCACATCCTCCTCTTTCTCTTGCACACCCATTTGGATTATATGACGATCCAATAGGTCCTGCAAAACTGTCTTGAAGGCCTCACATGCCCCAGCACAATTATCATCAACACAGACTTCTTTCTGAGTACAACCTCTCTTGATGACCCCGAACTTGCACAGCTCTGCATGAATAACCTCTAAGGGTGTCTGGATACACTCCACAGTTCTGATTAAGGATTGGCCCCCCATATCATGGATGGCATTGGTTGCAGGTTTCTCATGACCAGGCAGCGGATTAGTTGTGATGCTTGGGCTTTCTTGTTTGAAGGTTTTCCCTTTGGTATCAATCAGATCTTGCACTACAATTTTAAAGGCCTTGCAGTCCTCAACAGCGTGTCCAACTGCCCCTTCATGAAATGCACAGGTAACATTGGGATTGTAGCCTCGGAAGTAGGGTGGCTGGACTGGTTTCATGGGTCTGGTATTGATGAGCTTGGTTGTGGCAAGATAGCTGAAAAGGTCAGTATAGGACATGGGGATGGGATCAAAGGTGGTCTGTTTTTTGTCTTGGTAGTTTTTGTGGTAGTTACTTTGTGGTGGACGGGTTGGTTGTGTTTGAGTGGGGACAGGGATATTTTGTGGTTGATAAGGTGGGCTTATGGTGATGGTGTTGGTCTCTCTTTCTTTCTTCTTCGAAAATCCAGACAATGGCTTCTTGTGGGTGGTTGTACCTGCGGAACCATGGGCAATATTGCCGCTTCTCAGTCCTTTTTCTAGTCTTTCACCGATGATTACCATGTCTGAGAAGTTGGAAGATACGCTGCCGATCAACCGATCATAGTATAACGGTGGCAGGGTTTCCATGAACATGAAGACCAGTTCTTTCTCCAACAAAGGGGGTGTCACCTGTGCAGCCAAAGCCCTCCACCGCTGGGCATACTCCTTAAATGACTCATTATCTCTTTTTGCCATGCTCTGTAACTGTGTTCTGTCAGGCGCCATATCCGTATTGTACTGGTACTGTCTGAGGAAGGCATCAGCCAAGTCCTTCAAACAATGGATATGGGACGGTTCTAGCTGCATGTACCAGTTGAGAGATGCCTCAGCAAGGCTCTCTTGGAAATAATGGATCAACAACTTGTCATCATGAGAATGTGTAGCCATTTTTCTACAGTACATGGTCAGATGGCTTTTAGGGCAAGTCACGCCTCGGTACTTGTCAAAGTCAGGCACTTTGAATTTAGGAGGTAAAACCACATCAGGGATGAGACACAGATCACGAGCTTCTCTTGCTCTAGAGCTCGACCCTTCAATCATTCTTAAGCGCTCTTCTAACATATGATACCCGTCTCTAGCTTGAGGAGTTTCAGCAGGATAGTTCTGAGGAAAACCATTCACACCGTAGTGAGGATTACTCATCGATGCTACGGCTGGGTTCACGTGTGGGTCACGTGAGTGAGTCGTATTCCCAGGAATTGCTCCCCGAAGTTGGGGATGGACCGTTGCTGGTGAATGAAAGCCAAACGGAGTTCCCGGCGGAATAGGAATCTGAATTTGGACCTGAGGCGTTCCCGTTCCTCCACTATCTGCGACTGAGATGGGTTGGACTTGCTCTGCAACCCTAGGGGGATTACTTCCTGCATTAGCCTCGGCTCCTGGAGGTGTGTATCCGGGTGGGAGTCCCCAAGGCATCCTATGCATGGCTGGTTGGCTCTGGTTGTTGGTCCCTGAAGTATGAGCAAAGGTGACAGTCTCAAGACTCGGAGGAGGGAGAGCGACAGCAACTTCGGTAGTGACGGAGGGATTTTCAGCGGCAGTTCCGTTCCTCAAAGCTTGTAGTATCCCCATCATTTCAGTCATCTGTGTTTCCATTACCCCAATTTTCGTTCTCAATTCCCGATTCTCCTGAGCCAATTGCTCTGGATTGGGAACCTCAGCAGTTGGGTTACCATGGTCCGATTCACCACTTCCTAAGTCTTCAATACAAGGACAGTCTGGGTCATTCTGGTTAGTTGCCATGAGCCTTGCTTGCAGACGAGTCAGGTATCGATGTTGGCGAACCAGCTTGCCTTTTTCTATTGATGGAACACAATTCATGAGCGCGAGAATCACATAAATGAATGCAAATGCAATGTAATATGTATGATTTTATGTTTGTTTTGGTGCCGAGAATCGCGGTGCAACTCGTCTTGTCATAGGCGTGTAAGTTTAAAGCTCTAACACTTCTCTTTTTTTTAATTTTTGGTTGCAACGAGTTTGGAAGCAATAGACAAAACAAACACACTTTATTCAAAAGGAAGGAGTACTACAACTTCAGGATTATTACAATGCTCTAAAGTGAACTTCAAAGGCATATAGCTTTCAATTTCTCCTTCCTTTTTCTCTTCTTACTTTCGGCTGCCCCCTTGGCCTTCTCCATGAGTTCTTCTGTCAGAATCTTGCAGTACTCGACAAACTCACACACCTTGGCCGGAGTGTTGAAAGGGTTCATCTCTGCTTCAGCTCTTCTTAGCTTCTTGGGAACATCCCTCACAGCTTGGTTAGCTAGTCCTGCTAGCTTTGAAAATTTTCTCCTCCAAAGCTGAATCTCATCCCTTAGCTCCTTGACGATCTCTTGGTCTTCTATTCTGCCAATTAATGCCATGAAACGTTTTTCCCAATACTGGCTTTCTGCTTGCACTTGCCCATAAGATTCCCTTAGGCATCGGAGATTCCTCTTCAATTCTTCTGACCTTCCTTGTTCAAACCCTAAAGCTTGTTGATACTCTTTCAAGATCCCTATGATAGACTCTCTATCTTGCCTGATGCTTTTCATTTGGTTCTCCAATTCAAACTTCATCACTTGGAATTCCTCTTTTGACTTATCTTGCGCATCTCTAACCATTTTCTCATTCCTCCATGACTTGACATATAGTTTCTTCCATTCACTTGCTTCTGCCACAGCCTCATTCATCTTTGAGGCGCACCTCTTTACTTCCTCTTTAACACCTTTCAAATGTTTCTGAATTTCCCTCTTGCTCTCTTCTTCTATTTCAAGTTTCCTATTGGTTGCTTCAATAGCTGCGGCTTGGAGAGCATTTTCATTTTCTAGCTTCCGCTTATCTTGCATCACCTTTCCCAATCTATTTTGCAAAGCCCTTTTCTATTCTTCCGCTTTAGATAAGGCCAACTTAGCCTCTTCTAGTTCTTCAATGAGGGGAACGTGAGGTTCCGGTATTTTCTCTTCAAGTGATGGCACCTTTTGGTTGGATGATCGAGTTTCCTTAATCCTCTTTTCAAGCCATTGAGTGAAGGAGATAGCAGTGGTCCTTTTAGATAACTCGCCTTTGTCCTTTCGCACCACGGTTTCCCAAGCTTGCAAGACTCGCCGAAGTAAGTCCTCGTCTTTAGGGATCCCCGCATGGAGGTAAAAACGAGACAGCATAGCTTCGGAGGGTGAGTCCCGCATAGGGTACCCGAGTTGTCTCAAGGTCAAATATGGGTTATAATTGATGCATCCCTGTGTTCCCATGAGAGGAACGTTCTGGAAACTGCCACATTGGAATATCACTGAGGGTTTATCTTCCCAACACTTGTGCGATAACCATCGAATTTGAAGAGCATCGAGGTTCTTAAAAGTATCCTTCCACTCCTGAGGGCTCATAGTCTTCGGATTACAACCCAAGGCATAGGAAAGCAAATCCCCAACATCACTTTTGTTAATGCACACATGACTGATCAACCAAGCATATAGCACAGGGAAGGAACAACACATCTTATCCTTTCGGAACTCATGATGGCGGGTGAAGGCACGATAGGTCTCTGCGAGAATAGCGGGAACCGGATTGGTGGGACTTTTTGCACTCTTGACAGCTAGGAACACACCAATAGCGGTTTCATCTATATGTTTCTCAATCTGAGGGAAAAGAACAATGCCGAAGATGGTCAAGGATAGTACTTGCTTGAAAGAAACCCAATCATCTGATACTACATAACTAGTCATCAAACTCTCAAAGTACTCTTGAGGAAACCCAAATATCTTGTTACGCTCAACTTTGTGGGACCGCACCTCTCCTACACTGATTTGTAATAGGGAAGCAAACTTCTCATCTGAATAATGCTGCCCCTGATACTGGTAAGGTCTAACCTCTGAGCGATCAAAACCCAGAATCTTCTCATACTCCTCTAGGGTAGGCGCCATTTGGAAGTTCTTGAAAAGAAAGCACCTAACCTCTGAATCATAGAACCAACATAGGGCGGCGATGGCACTCTCTTGTACTTCTAACTGTAATAACTTGCGGATGTTCCCATAAGTCTTGTCGAAGGACCGGAGCTCAATAGGACCTAATAGGGAAGCATACTCCTTCAAACTAGTTACATCAATCTTCTTTACAATGGGGAACCTCGAATTGAATGCGGTTTTGCCTTTTGATTCCATATTGCTTCTTACGCCCCTGTGACAAGGTTCGGTGTTATGTTGCAATTTCCGGCAAACAAACTTTAATGCATGAAGAATGCAAATGATGAAAGTTTTTTTTCAAAATTTTGTCAGGTGCAAATGCAATAGTGCAAAATGATGTGAATGGGAAATGATGTGTTATTTACATGGAAAAAGGGTAAGAAAATGAGGTTATTGGTGGTACTTTGAACATTTTCAAAGATACACGCTACATGCCACCTCATGTAGGTGTTTATGAGGGGAAAAGAAAATTACTTTCTACAATTTTGAAATAGAGTTTGAGAAAAAGGAATGCCTAAGCTAATGCAACAAACAAAGGCGTGTCCCCGTGTCCTACAAAGGGTGGGAATCCTAGGGTCTAGAGTCGACGAAAAGGGTAATCCTCCCATGTAGGTTCTAATCACTTCCTCACAATGGCAACCAAGAGCTAAAGTCTCTCTCATGATGACACCCACAATCATAGAAAGCTACCGAGTGTGAGGCATCATGACAAAGCGCACTCTTGGGCGAAACTTTCATGAGAGCCATACAGACAAAGGTCTACGAATGGCAGTCACTAATCGTTCCCACTCTCCTAGATTTTTGTTCAGACCTTGGGTTTTAGGCCCCACTCAATGCTCACAAGTATAGGGTGTGAAGTGTGTGTTGAGGGCACAACACCTAGAAATAACTACCCTTCCCCACCTGCAAGAAAAACCATGAACAGTCCAGACAAAAAGGTCGTCTACCCTAGGGTTCAACATGCATACATCATTTCAATATACAAACCATCGTAAGAAGTCAACAATAATTACACGCATTGCTTACCTCAAAGAAAAGGAGCCGAGAAGAGGGGACATAATAGAATTGGGGAATATGTGTAACGCCCCAAAATAATTTAATTATTTATTTAATTAAATTATTTAAGGCTTACAATATTTATTTAATTTAATTAAATAATTCAAGGTTTAATGTATTTATTTAATTTTTAATTATTAGGAGGTGTTGTCTCGAATTAGATGGTGCACGGAGCCCATGACCCACAAGTGAGCCCATGACCCATTGGATAGTCATAGGATTCGACTCACTATGGGTCTTGTGACTTAGTGGCATTTTTGTCTCAATTGTGAAAAGAAAGAAAGAAACGTAAAAGAGAGGAGAAGTGAGAAGAGAAAAGTTGCGAATAGAAGGAGAGAAGAAGAGGAGGAGGCGAAGCTCATAGAGAAGAGGAGGAGGCTCATTGGTGGTTCGCAATTCTTCCTTGGAGCTTGGCTAGCAAATTCGAATTTCACAAGGTTAGGGGGTCCTCTATTTGTTATTAATAACTATGCGAATTTTGAATTGCTTAGGGTTAGGGTCCTAGGTTAGTTCCATGATTGAATTGTGTTGTTGATGAGGATTATAATATTGTGATGCTATTTGTTGAATTATTATGTTGAGAATTTTATGATTGATGCTTGAATTGTTGCTAAATGCGAATTGAAGACCATATGTTTGATCATATGATTATTTGGTGATTATTTGGTGAAATTGAGAATTTTGGTGACACTTTAGTAATATTCATGTAATTGAGCGTTTTGGTGAATGTAATTTAGTGAAAGAAAGTGAAGAAAATTCTGTTTGGGAACCCCTAGGCGCCTTGGGCGCCATATGCCTATTGCTGAAAAATTCTGTGTTGCGCCTAGTCATGGGCACCAGGCGCCCAGCAGTGTGCTGCGCCTGTTTCCAAAAATTCTGTTGCCCTGTGTTGCCATTCTGTGTCACTGTGTGCTGTGTCTGTTGCCTGTGTTGCCATTCTGTGTTGCTGTCTCTGTTGCCTGTGTTGCCATCCAGTGTTCCTGTGCTGCCAGTTTTGGCGCATGTTGCTTGTGTCATGGGCGCCAAGGGCCCCAAAGTTCTGGTAATAGTTTTGTGAAAATTGTTTTCAGGTTTTTATACTTGGGTAAAATAGCTCATGAAAACTGATTTTGGTCAAGAAAGGAGTTGAGTTGTGTATTTTCACTAGGTGCCTAGTGCATGGGCGCCAAAAATAATGTTCAGCTTTTGATAAAATTTTTATTGAGTTTTCATGTCCTGAGCATTTGGCTCGTGTAAAATGAATTTCGAAGAAAAATGAGTTGTGTAGCATGTTGGCCTTAGGCGCCTAGTGCTTGGGCGCCATGTTGCTGCTGTTCCCTGGGCGCGCCTGTGCGCGTTGTTGCTTCTGGGCGCCAGCGCCTATGCGCTTGTTGCCTTCCTGGGCGCCCAGCGCCTATGTGCGCGTGTTGCCTCCTGGGCGCCTAGCGCCTGTGCGCTGTTGCGCGTGTTGTTCCTGGGCGCGAGCGCCCATGCGCCTGTGCGTGTTGCTTCTCCTGGGCGCCAAGCGCTGTGTTGCCCCTGGGCGCCCAGCGCCCATGCGCCAGTTCCAGGATGTCTAACATTTTTCCTAAAATTGTTTTTAACGTAACTTTTGACTCGGTTATCCAAATTCAACGGTTCAAAATGCGTTTTGAAGCTAATTTCAGTGCCTATCCAATAGTCTCAATTTTATGCAAAAATAATTTATTTTTACTGGTGTTTCTGGCTGATGGTGTTCAAGTGTCCAAATGGCTATTTTTACCCACTTTCTCTATGTCTTGTCAATGTCCTAAGTTGGTCTATTTGAATGGGTGTTGGTGTGAGTGGTGAGCTGACTTGGTGAGTAATGATGAGGTGAGATTGGTGAGCAGAGGCTTCGGCCTAATTTTAATTTGGTGAGTTAATTAATGCACTATGGTGAGACTAGAATTTAAAATGTGAAATTGACTGATTTGTGGTGTGTTGTGATGCATTCTCCATAACACCGCATGAAGCATGTGCATTATTGGTGAGCAAAGGCTACGGCCTATTTGTATTTGGTGAGCAGAGGCTACGGCCTATTTGTATTTGGTGACGGATCCGACATGCATGTACCCGTGGAGTTTGGGTTGCATTACATGCATAAATCATATATTGTGTGGTGCTGTTTGGAAATACAATATTGATGCGGTTGTTCCATTATTGTGAATTGGTGTGCCTGGTTTCCTTCTTCCTATGAATTGCTTAATTCTCATATGTTATTAATTATGAAAAGAGACTCACCCTACTGCCTTTATGTTGCTTCTTATGTCAGCAACGTGCAGGTAATATCGAGTGAAGGATTCCTTCATGCCTTCATCTGTTAGGAAGTGTCACTCTCTGATACGTAGCACCAGGGGGGGTGTCCTATGTTTATGCATTATTTTTCCTAAACTGTTAGATTTGATTGGTGATGTATTGGTTTTAAGTTTTTGAACTCATATTTATTCCGCTGCTGATGGTGATTGGTTTAGTTGATGCGAACTAAACATTTTTCTCATGGTGTTATGTGTCTTGTTATTTATGAAGTAAATGTAGCACTCGCTTGAATTGTTTTCAAAAAAAAAAAGGAGACTCTGATTTTATTTAAAAATAAAGTTTATTAGAAAAGGGGTGTTACATTAGTGGTATCAGAGCAGTTCGGTCTGTCCGGCCGGTAGTCGAGTCGTCGTGTTGAGTAACATTGAGTTTGTTACTCGTTTCTGAATTCTGTTTTCTGTTGCAGTGCTAGAATGGCCAGACGGGACGATGCTGCACTTGCTGCTGCCTTGCAGGCTATAGCCGGGGCGATGGGTAATATACCCGGTGCTGTTAATGACGGGACGCGCAATTTGGCAACGTTCCAGAGAGAGAATCCACCTGTCTTTAAGGGCAAGTATAATCCAGATGGTGCTTTGGCATGGCTGAAAGAGATTGAAAGAATATTCCGGGTCATGGATTGTGATGATGCGCAGAAGGTCAGGTATGGTACCCATACGCTGGCAGAGGAAGCTGATGATTGGTGGATGGAGGTGAGGCAGAGATTAGAAACTGCTAATGAAGAGATAACTTGGGCTGTTTTCCGTAGAGAGTTCTTGCGGAAGTATTTTCCTGAAGATGTGAGAGGTAAGAAAGAAATAGAATTCCTTGAGCTGAAGCAAGGAAGCATGTCAGTGACAGAGTATGCTGCCAAGTTCACTGAATTGGCTAAGTTTTATCCCCATTATGCTGATGCTGATTCTGAGTTCTCGAAGTGTATTAAGTTTGAGAATGGACTGAGGGCTGATATCAAGAAAGCTGTAGGGTATCAGAAGATTCGGGTATTCACTGATTTGATCGACAGTTGCAGGATATATGAGGATGATAGTAATGCTCACTCCAGGGTCATGAGGGATCTGAGGGGTAAGTTTCAGAACCGGGGTAAACCGTATGAGGCTCCAGCTGGTAAGGGTAAGCAGAGGTATGCTGACAATAAGAAAGCAAGTGGGGGAGATGCCCCTGCGAAGGTTGTGTGCTACAGATGTGGCAAGCCGGGTCACAAGAGTTTTGACTGCTCGGATAATAAATGTTTCAAGTGCGGTAAGGAAGGTCACGTGGCTGCGAAATGTGAGAAAAGGGATGTGGTGTGTTACAATTGCGGGGAATCAGGTCATATTAGTACTAAGTGTACTAAGCCGAAGAAAGAGAAGTCCCATGGAAAGGTGTTTGCTCTCGCAGGATCAGAGGACACTAATGAGATTCGAGGTACATGTTTTATTAATGGTATTCCCTTGATTGCTATTATTGATACTGGTGCTACGCATTCTTTTATTGCTGCTTTGTGTGCTGAGAAATTGGACCTTGTTTTATCTTCTATGATGAGGGAGATGGTTATTGACACTCCAGCTAAGGGTTCAGTAACTACCTCTCTTGTGTGTGCTAAGTGCCCTCTGTCAATCTTCGGCAGAAATTTTCTAGTTGATCTTATTTGTTTGCCGTTGGGAGGGTTGGATGTCATTCTTGGTATGGACTGGTTAGTATTTAACCATGTGCATATTAATTGTTTCCGGAGATCTGTGAGTTTCCTTCCTCCCGAAGAGGAAGAATCGGTGTTGTTGCCTGCTGGTCATTTGCATAAGGTAATGAAGGAGGGAGTTCATCTGTTTGCTTTGATGGCGTCATTGTCTGCTGAGAATCAGGCAATCATTGAAAGGGTTCAAGTAGTGTGTGAGTTCCCTGAAGTGTTCCCAGATGAAATTCCAAGTGTTCCGCCAGAGAGGGAGGTTGAGTTTGCCATTGATCTTATACCTGGTACTAGGCCTGTGTCTATGGCACCGTACCGAATGTCAGCCTCAGAGTTGTCTGAATTGAAAAAGCAATTAGAAGATCTGCTTGAGAAGAAATTTGTAAGGCCAAGTGTGTCACCGTGGGGTGCTCCGGTATTGTTAGTGAAAAAGAAGGACGGGAGTATGAGACTTTGTGTCGATTATAGGCAATTGAACAAAGTGACAATAAAGAACAGGTATCCGCTTCCCAGAATTGATGATCTGATGGACCAGTTGGTAGGTGCTAAGGTGTTTAGTAAAATCGATTTGAGGTCGGGTTATCACCAGATCAAGGTAAAGGATGAAGACATTCAGAAAACCGCTTTCAGGACGAGATATGGGCACTATGAGTATTCTGTTATGCCGTTTGGTGTTACCAACGCGCCGGGTGTGTTTATGGAGTACATGAATCGTACTTTTCATAGTTACTTGGATCGGTTTGTAGTTGTGTTTATTGACGACATTCTGGTGTATTCTAAGACAGAAGAGGAGCACGCAGAACATTTGAGGTTAGTGCTGGAAGTATTGAAAGAAAAGAAATTGTATGCAAAATTGTCTAAGTGTGAGTTCTGGCTGAATGAAGTAGGTTTCCTTGGTCATATTATCTCTGGTAATGGTATAGCTGTGGACCCAGCCAAGGTTGATGCTGTGTCTCAATGGGAGAGCCCGAAGTCAGTTACAGAAATCAGAAGCTTCTTGGGATTAGCTGGTTATTATAGGAGATTTATTGAAGGTTTCTCGAAGTTGGCACTTCCGTTGACTCAATTGACGTGTAAGGGAAAAGCTTTTGTGTGGGATGCACGCTGTGAGGAGAGCTTCAATGAGTTGAAGAAGAGGTTGACTACATCGCCCGTTTTGACTTTGCCTGTTCCTGATCGACCGTTTGTAGTATATTGCGATGCTTCCAAGATGGGTTTGGGAGGTGTATTGATGCAAGAGGGTAAGGTAGTAGCTTATGCGTCCAGACAGTTGAGGACCCATGAGAAGAACTACCCTACTCATGATTTGGAGCTAGCTGCAATTGTGTTTGTGCTGAAAATTTGGAGGCATTATCTGTATGGTACCAGATTTGAAGTGTTTAGCGACCATAAGAGTCTGAAATACTTGTTTGATCAGAAGGAGCTAAATATGAGACAGAGACGTTGGTTAGAGTTGCTGAAGGATTATGATTTCGGCTTGAACTATCACCCCGGCAAAGCTAATGTCGTGGCTGATGCTTTAAGTCGGAAGAGTTTGCATATGTCGGCTATGATGGTGAAAGAGTTAGAGTTGATTGAGCAGTTTCGTGACATGAGTCTGGTTTGTGAAGTGACACCGCAGAGTGTCAGATTGGGGATGTTGAAGATCGGAAATGAATTTTTGGTTAGTGTCCGAGAAGCACAAAAGTCAGATGTAAAGTTGGTAGACCTGTTGGTTGTGAATGATCAAGATGTGGATAGAGATTTCAAGTTAGATTCCCAAGGTGTATTGAGATTCAGAGATAGGATCTGCATTCCTGACGATGCTGAGATGAAGAGAATGATTCTTGAGGAGAGCCATAGAAGCAAGTTGAGTATTCATCCCGGGGCTACGAAAATGTACCAAGATTTGAAGAAAATGTTCTGGTGGCCTGGTATGAAGAAGGATGTGGCGCAGTTTGTGTATTCGTGTCTGACTTGTCAGAAGTCTAAGATTGAGCATCAGAAGCCTGCTGGGTTGATGCAACCATTGGAGATTCCGGAATGGAAATGGGATAGCATTTCCATGGATTTTGTAACTGGTTTGCCAAATACAGTGAGAGGGTTTGATGCTATATGGGTGGTTGTGGACAGGTTGTCTAAGTCTGCTCATTTCTTACCAATTAATATGACTTATCCAGTTCCAAGGTTGGCAGAAATCTACATCAAGACTATTGTGAAGTTGCATGGCGTTCCGCTTAGTATTGTATCTGATAGAGATCCGAGATTCACATCTGAATTTTGGAAAAGTTTGCAAGAAGCTTTGGGTTCTAAGTTGAGGTTGAGCTCCGCTTATCATCCGCAGACAGATGGTCAGACGGAGAGGACTATTCAGTCGTTAGAGGACTTGTTGAGGGCATGTGTTCTTGAGCAGGGAGGTTCATGGGATTCTAATCTTTCGTTGATAGAATTCACCTATAACAATAGTTTTCATTCTAGTATTGGTATGGCACCGTTTGAGGCATTGTATGGTCGGAGATGTAGGACTCCGTTGTGTTGGTATGAATCTGGGGAGAGTGCAGTGTTGGGGCCTGAGATTGTGCGAGAAACAACTGAGAAGGTAAAATTAATCCGTGAGAAGATGAAAGCGTCGCAGAGTCGACAAAAGAGCTATCATGATAAGAGAAGGAAGGATTTAGAGTTTCAGGCCGGTGATCATGTGTTTCTGAGAGTCACTCCGGTGACTGGTGTTGGGCGTGCCTTGAAATCTAAGAAGTTAACTCCCCGTTTCATTGGTCCGTATCAGATTACGGAGAGGGTGGGAAGTGTTGCATATAGGGTGGCTTTGCCGCCTAATCTTTCGAACTTGCATGACGTGTTTCACGTGTCACAACTTCGAAAGTATGTTCCGGACCCGTCCCATGTGATTCAGATGGATGAAGTAGAGGTGCGGGATAATCTCACCGTGGAGACTATGCCTGTGCGGATTGAAGATAGAGAAGTGAAGACTCTGAGAGGGAAAGAAATTCTTTTGGTGAAAGTGGTTTGGTTAGGAGCTGCTGGTGAGAGTATGACTTGGGAGCTGGAGAGCAAGATGCGGGAAGCATATCCGGAGTTGTTTGATTCAGGTAATTTCGAGGACGAAATATTCTAAGTGGGGGAGAGTTGTAACGCCCCAAAATAATTTAATTATTTATTTAATTAAATTATTTAAGGCTTACAATATTTATTTAATTTAATTAAATAATTCAAGGTTTAATGTATTTATTTAATTTTAAATTATTAGGAGGTGTTGTCTCGAATTAGATGGTGCACGGAGCCCATGACCCACAAGTGAGCCCATGACCCATTGGATAGTCATAGGATTCGACTCACTATGGGTCTTGTGACTTAATGGCATTTTTGTCTCAATTGTGAAAAGAAAGAAAGAAACGTAAAAGAGAGGAGAAGTGAGAAGAGAAAAGTTGCGAATAGAAGGAGAGAAGAAGAGGAGGAGGCGAAGCTCATAGAGAAGAGGAGGAGGCTCATTGGTGGTTCGCAATTCTTCCTTGGAGCTTGGCTAGCAAATTCGAATTTCACAAGGTTAGGGGGTCCTCTATTTGTTATTAATAACTATGCGAATTTTGAATTGCTTAGGGTTAGGGTCCTAGGTTAGTTCCATGATTGAATTGTGTTGTTGATGAGGATTATAATATTGTGATGCTATTTGTTGAATTATTATGTTGAGAATTTTATGATTGATGCTTGAATTGTTGCTAAATGCGAATTGAAGACCATATGTTTGATCATATGATTATTTGGTGATTATTTGGTGAAATTGAGAATTTTGGTGACACTTTAGTAATATTCATGTAATTGAGCGTTTTGGTGAATGTAATTTAGTGAAAGAAAGTGAAGAAAATTCTGTTTGGGAACCCCTAGGCGCCTTGGGCGCCATATGCCTATTGCTGAAAAATTCTGTGTTGCGCCTAGTCATGGGCACCAGGCGCCCAGCAGTGTGCTGCGCCTGTTTCCAAAAATTCTGTTGCCCTGTGTTGCCATTCTGTGTCACTGTGTGCTGTGTCTGTTGCCTGTGTTGCCATTCTGTGTTGCTGTCTCTGTTGCCTGTGTTGCCATCCAGTGTTCCTGTGCTGCCAGTTTTGGCGCATGTTGCTTGTGTCATGGGCGCCAAGGGCCCCAAAGTTCTGGTAATAGTTTTGTGAAAATTGTTTTCAGGTTTTTATACTTGGGTAAAATAGCTCATGAAAACTGATTTTGGTCAAGAAAGGAGTTGAGTTGTGTATTTTCACTAGGTGCCTAGTGCATGGGCGCCAAAAATAATGTTCAGCTTTTGATAAAATTTTTATTGAGTTTTCATGTCCTGAGCATTTGGCTCGTGTAAAATGAATTTCGAAGAAAAATGAGTTGTGTAGCATGTTGGCCTTAGGCGCCTAGTGCTTGGGCGCCATGTTGCTGCTGTTCCCTGGGCGCGCCTGTGCGCGTTGTTGCTTCTGGGCGCCAGCGCCTATGCGCTTGTTGCCTTCCTGGGCGCCCAGCGCCTATGTGCGCGTGTTGCCTCCTGGGCGCCTAGCGCCTGTGCGCTGTTGCGCGTGTTGTTCCTGGGCGCCAGCGCCCATGCGCCTGTGCGTGTTGCTTCTCCTGGGCGCCAAGCGCCCATGCGCCAAGCGCTGTGTTGCCCCTGGGCGCCCAGCGCCCATGCGCCAGTTCCAGGATGTCTAACATTTTTCCTAAAATTGTTTTTAACGTAACTTTTGACTCGGTTATCCAAATTCAACGGTTCAAAATGCGTTTTGAAGCTAATTTCAGTGCCTATCCAATAGTCTCAATTTTATGCAAAAATAATTTATTTTTACTGGTGTTTCTGGCTGATGGTGTTCAAGTGTCCAAATGGCTATTTTTACCCACTTTCTCTATGTCTTGTCAATGTCCTAAGTTGGTCTATTTGAATGGGTGTTGGTGTGAGTGGTGAGCTGACTTGGTGAGTAATGATGAGGTGAGATTGGTGAGCAGAGGCTTCGGCCTAATTTTAATTTGGTGAGTTAATTAATGCACTATGGTGAGACTAGAATTTAAAATGTGAAATTGACTGATTTGTGGTGTGTTGTGATGCATTCTCCATAACACCGCATGAAGCATGTGCATTATTGGTGAGCAGAGGCTACGGCCTATTTGTATTTGGTGAGCAGAGGCTACGGCCTATTTGTATTTGGTGACGGATCCGACATGCATGTACCCGTGGAGTTTGGGTTGCATTACATGCATAAATCATATATTGTGTGGTGCTGTTTGGAAATACAATATTGATGCGGTTGTTCCATTATTGTGAATTGGTGTGCCTGGTTTCCTTCTTCCTATGAATTGCTTAATTCTCATATGTTATTAATTATGAAAAGAGACTCACCCTACTGCCTTTATGTTGCTTCTTATGTCGGCAACGTGCAGGTAATATCGAGTGAAGGATTCCTTCATGCCTTCATCTGTTAGGAAGTGTCACTCTCTGATACGTAGCACCAGGGGGGGGTGTCCTATGTTTATGCATTATTTTTCCTAAACTGTTAGATTTGATTGGTGATGTATTGGTTTTAAGTTTTTGAACTCATATTTATTCCGCTGCTGATGGTGATTGGTTTAGTTGATGCGAACTAAACATTTTTCTCATGGTGTTATGTGTCTTGTTATTTATGAAGTAAATGTAGCACTCGCTTGAATTGTTTTCAAAAAAAAAAAAAAAAAAAAAAAAAGGAGACTCTGATTTTATTTAAAAATAAAGTTTATTAGAAAAGGGGTGTTACAATATGCATGAACTTACCTCAAAGAAAGGGAGCAAAGAAGAGGGAACATGATAAGATTGGGGGAATGCATGAAAGAAAGAAGCATATAAGCAAAGAGGATAAGAGGAGAGACTATCTACCACTTTAATCAAGAAGCGAACATAGAAGAAGAAGGGATAAATACACATGAATGCAACATGATAATGTGAGAATGCAATGGAATTGCCAAGATGCAATCAAGTAGACATGAGAGAAAGGAGAAGAAGAAGGTGTAACACCCTTTTTTCACCCATCGTTTATTATAATTTATCAGAGTTTTTCGCGCCAAAAGAGTGTCGCATTTTTCAACGTAAAACAAAACCTCGTAGTTTTCTCAAAACATGCAACGGAACTATTCAACATCGTTAAAAACATCAACAACCGACAAAGTGCAAAGTGCACCAATTACTAAAAGATTCAACATCAACCGAAATTTAATTAAAAACAGTAATCGACCCTTCCCCAAGTGCTACCTATCAGAGCAGACGACACCAGGAAAAAGGAAGACTACAATCTTCACTCGGGCTCACCTATAAAGTAACAACCACAAAAAGGGGTGAGATTCCATACAATATAAGAAGTGTATGAAAGACCACATACGAAGCTCAAGACATCAATTAATCACGGCAAGCAACATCACTCTTAACAGTTAATAACAGCTAAGTATACATTAACACGTCACTTTCACAACAACACATCACTTTAACAACACATCACAATGGCCAAACAACTTCATTCAATCAGTCGTGCAATATGAATGCGATATGAGACTCAAGCAATGCACATGCATGTGGTACCAACCTACGTCACTGTCCAAAGGCCTAATTTCCGTCACTGGCACAAGGGCCTAAAATATCGTCGCTGGCCAAAGGCCGAATTTTCTCGTCGCTGGCATAAGGCCTAATGTTCATGGTATGCATGCGACCCAATGATGTATGCACAACAGTAAAACAATCACACATCAACGTCACTGGCCATAGGCCTACATCACATCACCTGCCGATAAATAGAGGCAACTCGTCGTCGTCATATAAACATCGTCGTCAACAATTACAACTTAACAATTTATAGCGCTTTGGCCACATCACCACAATTTGCAACATCACAACAATTTGGCTTAATCACATACTCAACATCATTTTAATTGACAACACCTAGGACAGCACCTACCGAGCAGCCACACGGACGTCCAACAACCAACAATTATCAACCAACTAATTTAGCAAATTAACAATTAAAAATTGACAGCTTAATTGGAGCAACAAACCCCACAAAATTCGGACAGAATTATTAGTCATTTTGAAATCAAAGCTCCTCCCTCAATTCTCAACGAAATTTAGCGAAATCAGTGCCTATTCAGTAGGAAATTAAGTCTACTTTCCAACAAAACAAACCCCACGAAATTTGGAGGATTAGGACATTCACAATTAGACAAAAACTGAACCTATATCCCAAACCGTCCCAGATTTTTGACCCAATTTGCAACCAAGAATTCTCCCATTATACTTATCTAAATTGAGTAAACTCAGTGCCTAATTTGTAGAAAATTGTGTCTAGTTTCCAGAAAACAAACCACATAATTTTTAGACAACTTTATTGTTCCCAGTTACTGTATAACCGAACCTATACTCAGATCATTTCCAGAATTTTAACCTAAATTGCAACACCTTTAACTCGAGCTATACAACTCCAAATGCAACCAAACTAGCGCCAAATTAACAAGCATTAAGTCTAGTTTCTATAAAGGTAAACCACATAATTTTCGGATTGCTAGATTGTTTCCAGAATACACGCAGAATGCGCCCTCTGCGCCCTACAACCAGAAATTTTGTTTAAAATCAACAACACACAACACCAAACACCAACAATCACATCCAAATCATCATCAAACATGTTAATCATAAATTCTCAACAACAAATCATCATATGGCAACAATTATTACTATGAGCATAACAACATATCATTTAGGCATAGGAATGTGAGGAAATCAAGCATACATCGAATTACTCAACAAGGCACACAATCATAGGGCATGCGATTTTTCAAGACACCAATATGGTGATCAAGACACCCTAAAACCCCACATGTAGATCCCTCATAAACCCTTATATTGAATTAAATCCCACCCTTACCTTAGCTTGGAGAAAACGAAACCTTAGATTAGGATATGTGTGAAAGCCTAGCTTTCCTTCTCTCTCCTTGGTTGTAGATCACGCCTCTCTCTCTCTCTTCTAGCTTGTGGATCACGCCTTCCCTCTCCTCTTCTCACTTCTCTAATCCTTATTTTTCTTTTTCCTTCTCATGACAACAAAACCCTAACCTAGCCCTTTTATAAACTCACTTAACCCCATGGGCTTTTTCTTATCTTTTGTGACCTAATCATGGGCCTCCACTTAACACTTCTAATTTACTAATACTAACACTAATAATTAGGTCCACATATACTAATAAATAATTATTTCTATTATTTCTACCACATAAATCCTAAATAATTAATTAAATAAATTAATCAATTATTTTGGGCTGTTACAACTCTCCCCCACTTAAAAGAATTTCGTCCTCAAAATTTACCCGCCTAAGCTAACATTCTTCCACTAACAAACTACATACAAGTTCACACAGAAACACAATAAAGCACACAATACCAGTAGGAGCATCTCCCCCACTAGTTCTCTTACCATCGGCGGTTTTTTCGGTTTACTTTTACCTGCAGGAGCATCACTACAACACAAACAATGGTTAGAACTAAAAGACAACACTTGACCGTCACACGACACAACGACTCGACAACTTGGCCGGACTAACCATTGCTCTGATACCACTAATGTAACACCCTTTTTTTCACCCATCGTTTATTCATAATTTATCAGAGTTTTTCGCGCCAAAAGAGTGTCGCATTTTTCAACGTAAAACAAAACCTCGTAGTTTTCTCAAAACATGCAGCGGAACTATTCAACATCGTTAAAAACATCAACAACCGACAAAGTGCAAAGTGCACCAATTACTAAAAGATTCAACATCAACCGAAATTTAATTAAAAACAGTAATCGACCCTTCCCCAAGTGCTACCTATCAGAGAAGACGACACCAGGCAAAAGGAAGACTACAATCTTCACTCGGGCTCACCTATAAAGTAACAACCACAAAAAGGGGTGAGATTCCATACAATATAAGAAGTGTATGAAAGACCACATACGAAGCTCAAGACATCAATTAATCACGGCAAGCAACATCACTCTTAACAGTTAATAACAGCTAAGTATACATTAACACGTCACTTTCACAACAACACATCACTTTAACAACACATCACAATGGCCAAACAACTTCATTCAATCAGTCGTGCAATATGAATGCGATATGAGACTCAAGCAATGCACATGCATGTGGTACCAACCTACGTCACTGGCCAAAGGCCTAATTTCCGTCACTGGCACAAGGGCCTAAAATATCGTCGCTGGCCAAAGGCCGAATTTTCTCGTCACTGGCATAAGGCCTAATGTTCATGGTATGCATGCGACCCAATGATGTATGCACAACAGTAAAACAATCACACATCAACGTCACTGGCCATAGGCCTACATCACATCACCTTCCCATAAATAGAGGCAACTCGTCGTCGTCATATAAACATCGTCGTCAACAATTACAACTTAACAATTTATAGCGCTTTGGCCACATCACCACAATTTGAAACATCACAACAATTTGGCTTAATCACATACTCAACATCATTTTAATTGACAACACCTAGGACAGCACCTACCGAGCAGCCACACGGACGTCCAACAACCAACAATTATCAACCAACTAATTTAGCAAATTAACAATTAAAAATTGACAGCTTAATTGGAGCAACAAACCCCACAAAATTCGGACAGAATTATTAGTCATTTTGAAATCAAAGCTCCTCCCTCAATTCTCAACGAAATTTAGCGAAATCAGTGCCTATTCAGTAGGAAATTAAGTCTACTTTCCAACAAAACAAACCCCACGAAATTTGGAGGATTAGGACATTCACAATTAGACAAAAACTGAACCTATATCCCAAACCGTCCCAGATTTTTGACCCAATTTGCAACCAAGAATTCTCCCATTATACTTATCTAAATTGAGTAAACTCAGTGCCTAATTTGTAGAAAATTGTGTCTAGTTTCCAGAAAACAAACCACATAATTTTTAGACAACTTTATTGTTCCCAGTTACTGTATAACCGAACCTATACTCAGATCATTTCCAGAATTTTAACCTAAATTGCAACACCTTTAACTCGAGCTATACAACTCCAAATGCAACCAAACTAGCGCCAAATTAACAAGCATTAAGTCTAGTTTCTATAAAGGTAAACCACATAATTTTCGGATTGCTAGATTGTTTCCAGAATACACGCAGAATGCGCCCTCTGCGCCCTACAACCAGAAATTTTGTTTAAAATCAACAACACACAACACCAAACACCAACAATCACATCCAAATCATCATCAAACATGTTAATCATAAATTCTCAACAACAAATCATCATATGGCAACAATTATTACTATGAGCATAACAACATATCATTTAGGCATAGGAATGTGAGGAAATCAAGCATACATCGAATTACTCAACAAGGCACACAATCATAGGGCATGCGATTTTTCAAGACACCAATATGGTGATCAAGACACCCTAAAACCCCACATGTAGATCCCTCATAAACCCTTATATTGAATTAAATCCCACCCTTACCTTAGCTTGGAGAAAACGAAACCTTAGATTAGGAGATGTGTGAAAGCCTAGCTTTCCTTCTCTCTCCTTGGTTGTAGATCGCGCCTCTCTCTCTCTCTTCTAGCTTGTGGATCACGCCTTCCCTCTCCTCTTCTCACTTCTCTAATCCTTATTTTTCTTTTTCCTTCTCATGACAACAAAACCCTAACCTAGCCCTTTTATAAACTCACTTAACCCCATGGGCTTTTTCTTATCTTTTGTGACCTAATCATGGGCCTCCACTTAACACTTCTAATTTACTAATACTAACACTAATAATTAGGTCCACATATACTAATAAATAATTATTTCTATTATTTCTACCACATAAATCCTAAATAATTAATTAAATAAATTAATCAATTATTTTGGGCTGTTACAACTCTCCCCCACTTAAAAGAATTTCGTCCTCAAAATTTACCCGCCTAAGCTAACATTCTTCCACTAACAAACTACATACAAGTTCACACAGAAACACAATAAAGCACACAATACCAGTAGGAGCATCTCCCCCACTAGTTCTCTTACCATCGGCGGTTTTTTCGGTTTACTTTTACCTGCAGGAGCATCACTACAACACAAACAATGGTTAGAACTAAAAGACAACACTTGACTGTCACACGACACAACGACTCGACAACTTGGCCGGACTAACCATTGCTCTGATACCACTAATGTAACACCCTTTTTTTCACCCATCGTTTATTCATAATTTATCAGAGTTTTTCGCGCCAAAAGAGTGTCGCATTTTTCAACGTAAAACAAAACCTCGTAGTTTTCTCAAAACATGCAGCGGAACTATTCAACATCGTTAAAAACATCAACAACCGACAAAGTGCAAAGTGCACCAATTACTAAAAGATTCAACATCAACCGAAATTTAATTAAAAACAGTAATCGACCCTTCCCCAAGTGCTACCTATCAGAGAAGACGACACCAGGCAAAAGGAAGACTACAATCTTCACTCGGGCTCACCTATAAAGTAACAACCACAAAAAGGGGTGAGATTCCATACAATATAAGAAGTGTATGAAAGACCACATACGAAGCTCAAGACATCAATTAATCACGGCAAGCAACATCACTCTTAACAGTTAATAACAGCTAAGTATACATTAACACGTCACTTTCACAACAACACATCACTTTAACAACACATCACAATGGCCAAACAACTTCATTCAATCAGTCGTGCAATATGAATGCGATATGAGACTCAAGCAATGCACATGCATGTGGTACCAACCTACGTCACTGTCCAAAGGCCTAATTTCCGTCACTGGCACAAGGGCCTAAAATATCGTCGCTGGCCAAAGGCCGAATTTTCTCGTCGCTGGCATAAGGCCTAATGTTCATGGTATGCATGCGACCCAATGATGTATGCACAACAGTCAAACAATCACACATCAACGTCACTGGCCATAGGCCTACATCACATCACCTGCCCATAAATAGAGGCAACTCGTCGTCGTCATATAAACATCGTCGTCAACAATTACAACTTAACAATTTATAGCGCTTTGGCCACATCACCACAATTTGCAACATCACAACAATTTGGCTTAATCACATACTCAACATCATTTTAATTGACAACACCTAGGACAGCACCTACCGAGCAGCCACACGGACGTCCAACAACCAACAATTATCAACCAACTAATTTAGCAAATTAACAATTAAAAATTGACAGCTTAATTGGAGCAACAAACCCCACAAAATTCGGACAGAATTATTAGTCATTTTGAAATCAAAGCTCCTCCCTCAATTCTCAACGAAATTTAGCGAAATCAGTGCCTATTCAGTAGGAAATTAAGTCTACTTTCCAACAAAACAAACCCCACGAAATTTGGAGGATTAGGACATTCACAATTAGACAAAAACTGAACCTATATCCCAAACCGTCCCAGATTTTTGACCCAATTTGCAACCAAGAATTCTCCCATTATACTTATCTAAATTGAGTAAACTCAGTGCCTAATTTGTAGAAAATTGTGTCTAGTTTCCAGAAAACAAACCACATAATTTTTAGACAACTTTATTGTTCCCAGTTACTGTATAACCGAACCTATACTCAGATCATTTCCAGAATTTTAACCTAAATTGCAACACCTTTAACTCGAGCTATACAACTCCAAATGCAACCAAACTAGCGCCAAATTAACAAGCATTAAGTCTAGTTTCTATAAAGGTAAACCACATAATTTTCGGATTGCTAGATTGTTTCCAGAATACACACAGAATGCGCCCTCTGCGCCCTACAACCAGAAATTTTGTTTAAAATCAACAACACACAACACCAAACACCAACAATCACATCCAAATCATCATCAAACATGTTAATCATAAATTCTCAACAACAAATCATCATATGGCAACAATTATTACTATGAGCATAACAACATATCATTTAGGCATAGGAATGTGAGGAAATCAAGCATACATCGAATTACTCAACAAGGCACACAATCATAGGGCATGCGATTTTTCAAGACACCAATATGGTGATCAAGACACCCTAAAACCCCACATGTAGATCCCTCATAAACCCTTATATTGAATTAAATCCCACCCTTACCTTAGCTTGGAGAAAACGAAACCTTAGATTAGGAGATGTGTGAAAGCCTAGCTTTCCTTCTCTCTCCTTGGTTGTAGATCACGCCTCTCTCTCTCTCTTCTAGCTTGTGGATCACGCCTTCCCTCTCCTCTTCTCACTTCTCTAATCCTTATTTTTCTTTTTCCTTCTCATGACAACAAAACCCTAACCTAGCCCTTTTATAAACTCACTTAACCCCATGGGCTTTTTCTTATCTTTTGTGACCTAATCATGGGCCTCCACTTAACACTTCTAATTTACTAATACTAACACTAATAATTAGGTCCACATATACTAATAAATAATTATTTCTATTATTTCTACCACATAAATCCTAAATAATTAATTAAATAAATTAATCAATTATTTTGGGCTGTTACAACTCTCCCCCACTTAAAAGAATTTCGTCCTCAAAATTTACCCGCCTAAGCTAACATTCTTCCACTAACAAACTACATACAAGTTCACACAGAAACACAATAAAGCACACAATACCAGTAGGAGCATCTCCCCCACTAGTTCTCTTACCATCGGCGGTTTTTTCGGTTTACTTTTACCTGCAGGAGCATCACTACAACACAAACAATGGTTAGAACTAAAAGACAACACTTGACTGTCACATGACACAACGACTCGACAACTTGGCCGGACTAACCATTGCTCTGATACCACTAATGTAACACCCTTTTTTTCACCCATCGTTTATTCATAATTTATCAGAGTTTTTCGCGCCAAAAGAGTGTCGCATTTTTCAACGTAAAACAAAACCTCGTAGTTTTCTCAAAACATGCAGCGGAACTATTCAACATCGTTAAAAACATCAACAACCGACAAAGTGCAAAGTGCACCAATTACTAAAAGATTCAACATCAACCGAAATTTAATTAAAAACAGTAATCGACCCTTCCCCAAGTGCTACCTATCAGAGAAGACGACACCAGGCAAAAGGAAGACTACAATCTTCACTCGGGCTCACCTATAAAGTAACAACCACAAAAAGGGGTGAGATTCCATACAATATAAGAAGTGTATGAAAGACCACATACGAAGCTCAAGACATCAATTAATCACGGCAAGCAACATCACTCTTAACAGTTAATAACAGCTAAGTATACATTAACACGTCACTTTCACAACAACACATCACTTTAACAACACATCACAATGGCCAAACAACTTCATTCAATCAGTCGTGCAATATGAATGCGATATGAGACTCAAGCAATGCACATGCATGTGGTACCAACCTACGTCACTGGCCAAAGGCCTAATTTCCGTCACTGGCACAAGGGCCTAAAATATCGTCGCTGGCCAAAGGCCTAATTTTCTCGTCGCTGGCACAAGGCCTAATGTTCATGGTATGCATGCGACCGAATGATGTATGCACAACAGTCAAACAATCACACATCAACGTCACTGGCCATAGGCCTACATCACATCACCTGTCCATAAATAAAGGCAACTCGTCGTCCTCATATAAACATCGTCGTCAACAATTACAACTTAACAATTTATAGCGCTTTGGCCACATCACCACAATTTGCAACATCACAACAATTTGGCTTAATCACATACTCAACATCATTTTAATTGACAACACCTAGGACAGCACCTACCGGGCAGCCACACGGACGCCCAACAACCAACAATTATCAACCAACTAATTTAGCAAATTAACAATTAATAATTGACAGCTTAATTGGAGCAACAAACCCCACAAAATTCGGAGCAACAAACCCCACAAAATTCGGACAGAATTATTAGTCATTTTGAAATCAAATCTTCTCCCTCAATTCTCAACGAAATTTAGCAAAATCAGTGCCTATTCAGTAGGAAATTAAGTCTACTTTCCAACAAAACAAACCCCACGAAAAGTGGAGGATGAGGGCATTCACAATTAGACAAAAACTGAACCTATATCCCAAACCGTCCCAGATTTTTGACCCAATTTGCAACCAAGAATTCTCCCATTATACTTATCCAAATTGAGTAAACTCAGTGCCTAGTTTGTAGAAAATTGTGTCTAGTTTCCATAAAAACAAACCACATAATTTTTAGACAACTATATTGTTCCCAGTTACTGTATAACGGAACCTATACTCAGATCGTTTCCAGAATTTTAACCTAACTTGCAACACCTTTAACTCGAGCTATACAACTCCAAATGCAACCAAACTAGCGCCAAATTAACAAGCATTAAGTCTAGTTTCTAAAAAGGTAAACCACATAATTTTCGGATTGCTAGATTGTTTCCAGAATACACGCAGAATGCGCCCTATGCGCCCTACAACCAGAAATTTTGTTTAAAATCAACAACACACAACACCAAACACCAACAATCACATCCAAATCATCATGAAACATGTTAATCATAAATTCTCAACAACAAATCATCATATGGCAACAATTATTACGATGAGCATAACAACATATCATTTAGGCATAGAAATGTGAGGAAATCAAGCATACATCGAATTACTCAACAAGGCACACAATCATAGGGCATGCAATTTTTCAAGACAACAATATGATGATCAAGACACCCTAAAACCCCTCATGTAGATCCCTCATAAACCCTTATATTAAATTAAATCCCACCCTTACCTTAGCTTGGAGAAAATGAAACCTTAGATTAGGAGATGTGTGAAACCCTAGCTTTCCTTCTCTCTCTCCTTGGTTGTAGATCACGCCTCTCTCTCTCTTCTAGCTTGTGGATCACGCCTTCCCTCTCCTCTTCTCACTTCTCTAATCCTTATTTTTCTTTTTCCTTCTCATGACAACAAAACCCTAACCTAGCCCTTTTATAAACTCACTAAACCTCATTGGCTTTTTCTTATCTTTTGTGACCTAATCATGGGCCTCCACTTAACACTTCTAATTTACTAATACTAACACTAATAATTAGGTCCACATATACTAATAAATAATTATTTCTATTATTTCTACTACATAAATCCTAAATAATTAATTAAATAAATTAATCAATTATTTTGGGCTGTTACAGAAGGAATGTTCTAAAATCTAGCAAACAAATGGCTTGGAAAATAGAACAAAAGTAGGAAGAAGGGAGGTAAAACAAAGCATGTTAAATCAGCAAAGCAAATCACACATTCAATTAATCGGCTTGACCCACTTAAGAAAAAGAATCCCCAGCAGAGTCGCCAGCTGTTGCACCCCGAAAAATCCTTGGAGGGATTTTTCTTCGCACAACGGGATTTTTGAGTCGCCACCAATATTTTTTAAAGCTAAAACATCGAAAAAACCTTTTTTGGAAAGCAATGGTCTTTGGAACCATTAGATTTGGGTTCGGGGGTCTAATTACGTATGGGGAAGGTATTAGCACCCCATAACGTCCCTTCAAAGAAGGGTTACCTTAATTAAATATGTGATTTGCAAAGTTGATTCGGAAAAATGCTTTGTTTTTACCACTTTTGTTGATGAATGACTTAATGAAAAATCTTTAGTTTTCGCGCTTGACGGAGAGTATCCGCTCCTACGTATCTCCCGGTGCGATGGAGAATTCAAAGCAACGTAGTTCTTGTTTTGGAAAAAAGTTTTATTTTGGAAAAGTGTTTGGTTTTTTGAAAGGAAAAATGTTTTGGGTTTGTTGTGCTTGATGGAGAGTATCCGCTCCTACGTATCTCCCGGTGGGATGGAGAATTCAAAGCCACGTAGTTCTGGGTTGTCTAGAAAAAGGTTTTTGTTTTTTTACCTTGTTTAATTGTGAAAATTGAGCTTTCATGATGATCAATTGAGCAAAGGCTCCAAGTGACCACCATTAGCACTCCATTGTTAATAATCATGCAAGCAAAGGCTTCGCAAGACTACTAACAAAGTTTTTGATTTAGTGAAAATCTTTAGGAAGATTAGGCATTCATGATGATCAATTGAGCAAAGGCTCCAAGTGACCACCATTAGCACTCCATTGTTAATAATCATGAAAGCAAAGGCTTCGCAAGACTACTAACAAAGTTTTTGATTTAGTGAAAATCTTTAGGAAAATTAGGCATTCATGATGATCAATTGAGCAAAGGCTCCAAGTGATCGCCACTAGTACCTCATTGTTAATAATCATGCAAGCAAAGTCTTCGCAAGACTACTAACAAAGTTTGATTTTGAAGAGTTTTCGCAATTGGATTGATTCTTGTTTAGGGAATGATTTTGATGCTTGAAAAAGCTTTTGATTGAAAGTGGACCTAGACTACACACATTATGACACGATACATAGATAGGCAAGGAATGAACCCAAGTTGAACATTTTAGCAAAAATGCATGAATAGGCAAGAAAATGAACCTAAGTTGCACATCTTATTGAAGATGCTAGGCAATGGGATGAACCTAACTAGGCATTTATGACACAATATGTGAATAGGCAAAGGCATTTCAAAGCACAAGTGATATCAAACTTCTAATGAATCACTTGCAAAACCCTAAGGATTTCACATCAACATTAGACATAAGCACCCATGTGGTATCCTTTTGATGTCATCAATGTCTACTACATTTTTTCAATCAACCACATGGAAGGAATAAATTAAAAGGGGCATTTGCCTCATGCAAGATCATAGGCAAGTCTTAAGACTAAGTTGACAGGTTTAGACAATTAGGGTGTTGAATCCCTTTAGGTAATCTTTGACACTTGGGATATGCACAAGTGCATAGGTGTCAAATCCTCTTACCAAATCGTCAACACAAAACCAACAATTGTTTCAAAACAATTACTTATTTGCAAGACCAAGAGCATTTCAAAATGATTTATAAGTTGTTTTTGGTAATCAAAGCAATTGGTAAGGAAAGGAAACCTAAATTTGGATTATTGTTCACTAGGAATCACAAAATAAATTGAATCCTCTTAGGCAATCCTCAACACTTAAAGTGTGCATCAAAGCACAAGTGAGAGTCCTCTTTCCAATCATCAACATAGCGCATGATTTGCAAGCAAATTCATGAGAACAACAAGTTTTAAGCAAACAAACATCATAATCAAGGTTCAACTCCAAGTAATTGCAAGATTAGACAACCAACTCATCAAAAATCTCATAAACTCTAATTTCTTTGAAACATGCGAAACTAACATAAACCCTAAATCTCATTTTATTCATGGAAACACAAGATAATGCAAGAAAACAACATAGATTAAACTTTTGGCAAGGATTCACATGATCAAGCAAAGAAATGCATAACAATCACACAAACCCTAATTTTCCTCTAATATGCGAAATGAAATAAGCTTCAAATCATCATTTTATTCATGAAAACAACAAGAAATGAGTGAAATAACAACAACACACAATTTATTCTAAAGGAGAGAAGCATTCCAATCACCCAAGCCTCCCAAAGTGTTTGTCAAGATACTTGAAATACATCTCTCACTCAACAACAACAACTATGCTAACATTATGACATTAAAATGCAATGGGATGCCAAAATGAAGTGATGATTTACATCTTTGATGCTAAAATTGGAAGATGATGCTAGGTTTTAGAGTATACCTCAACTCCAAGCTAGAATAAGGAAGGAAATGAGATGAATGAATGCAAAACCCTTTTAATCTACTATTCAATCTTCAACTTTGAACTTGATCATTGAATTTGAAGGTGAATCTTTGAGAAGAATGCAAGAAGGATGGAAGATTTAGTGTAGGAAAGGTGTTTTAATGGATGATTGAGTGAAGAAATTGAAAAAGATGAGGTAAGGGAGAGGAGGAGGTATTTGGCCAAGGAGGGGAGGAAGTAGAGGTTTTTGTGCAAAAAATGAACATGTTCTTGTATTTTGGGAGAGTAGGCTCATATATGGTCTTGGGTGAAATTAGGGTTAAGGGTAGAATAGGAATGGGATGTTCTATTTTAAGTAAGTTTGCAATTTCTTATGAAGGAGTGAGTGTGAGAGGATGGTGTCATTTACAAAAAAGGGTATGAATCTACATGAGAGTGTGTGGGAATTAGGGATGTCTATGAAATGGGTAGGATTAAGGATAGTACGAGAATATTCTCAAGGAATAATTGTACAATAGAAGAGTGTGGAAGAAATTGTGGAGAGAGAGAGAGGGAATTCGGCTATGACAACAAAAATGGGGAGGGAAAATTGCTTCTCCTTTTTGGTCTTTTGTCTTATTGAGGACACTTTGTACTTTCTATTTGAATTTTGAATTTTTGGGCATGCAAATGATAGTACACCTATTGAAAATGTGTCACATATTTTTGGGCACCATAAAAATATCCCTCTAATTATTCATGACAATAAAAGTTGTCATTTAATAATCGGGGAATATTTAATGGTCATTTTTCAGCTTTCTTGTGCAATAAAAATGGAAAAAATGCCTTTTAATTATTTTGAACTAGGATTTTCTTCCAAAAAATTATACGAAAATTATCCTTGATAGAATAAATTGTATTTTTCATCCTTGACTTTGTTTAGTTCAAAAATAATTAGTTTGCTCTCATTTGAATGCCCACAGATATTGAAACATGCACTATTTTATTCCCTAAAATTCTCAAAAATTAATAAAAATGTTTTTTTTTTTGGTGCCAAAAATTAATAACGATCAATAAATGGCCTTTTTGAAGATTAAAATGCATGTCAAATGGCAAGGGCAAAAGGGAAGCTCACGCATTTACGACTGGCGCGTGCGCGTAATTCAAATAAAAATGCGAGATAGGGGACAAATACACATAAATGCGAATGTCCATTAACCTACACAAACTATGAATTACCCTTATTGTTTCCATTTTTGTTTGAAAAAAAAAGTTTTGACTTGGGCGGACAAAATTAGGGTATGACAGTACTGTCTTTAGATTTTCTGGGTTGAGTGTTAGCGCGAGAGAGAGAGAGAGAGAGAGACAGTGAGAACGCGGAGCTGAGTATAATTGAAAAAGAAATAAAAATTCCAGAAAAACGCAATGGGTAGCGTTTTTGGGGAAATCGCTACTCATTCGATTAGCATGTTTCGCAATGGGTAGCATTTTCTAAAAAGTGCTACGGATGGGATTAGCGTGTTCAAGCAATGGGTAGCGTTTTTTGAGAAAGCGCTACGCATTGGATGAGCGTGTTTTGCAATGGGTAGCGTTTTTGGATTAAGCGTTACTCATTGGATGAGCGTGTTTTGCAATGGGTAGCGTTTTTGGATAAAGCGCTACGCATTTAGTTAACTGTTCCACCTTTAGTAGCATTTTTTGGGAAGCGCTACTAATTGGTGTACTCTTTTTTCACACTTTTGGCGTAGTGGTATATATAATTTCTTTGTTTGATTATGATTTAATTATTGTTGTTCAACTCTGCAGTAAACATTGGCAATTGTTTGTCCTCTGTCCTTTTGTTAATACAGTTGTTTGGATGTGTTCGCTTCACCGCCTTCCAAACGAGACCCTGGTTGAAATAGTTGACAAGTAGGTTTTCTTTTATTAATAATTTGTTGTCACAACTGTATAATTTAATATGCTTTAGAGTTGTAACTTACTATTTAATATGCTTTTACAAAACTCAATGCCACCGCGTCACTTTTAACATCAGGTCGTTTTCAACCGATATGAATAACTATTATAAAATGCATTTTTTCCACTAGTGGAGCGATTTTGCGACGGATTTTTGTCCGTCGGAAAGTTCGTCAGAAACGTCAATTTGCGACGAAAAATGCTGCATTTGCGGCGAAATGACCATCGAAAATCGTCGATTTTCTTGTAGTGAATGCTACGTACATATGCAGTTATATATTGTCCTAACCAGTCTTCTAATTTGCTATGGATAAATACAAATTAAATTTTCAATCAATTACATATTTTTATGATAAAACAATTACATTTTTTAATCTGCTTAAATCTCGTAAAGATATCTCCCCTTATTCCCTTATGATCCTATGTAAACCAAAAAATAATCTGAATCGTTGTTTAAGATTGTCGATACAAATTTCCGATGAAAATTGTTTCGAGTATCAACAATATGGCATTAAATGATGATATCAATATTTTCCAAAATTCAAATTGTTCCATTAAGGAAGGTTTTTGGAATGATTGTAATAAGAAAGGGCGAGGTGTTGGGCAAGAATCAAAGAAAGAGAGAGTATCTTGTGGTGAATTGTGATGATTTGATTGGATAAAATTTCTCAACATGTACACGTGTAAGTGATTCGGCGCTGAACAATCAAGGTGATAGTTATGGACCTAATTATGATAATGGACCTAGGGGTGTTACAAAACGTATTGGCCCAAGTGGTGTATTAGGAGTTACGTTTGATTCATTTGGGAAAATATGGCCGATGGGCCGGTTAATTCAATTGGGCGTGCTTAAGTAGGCCCAATAGGAGAGGACGACGCTTTGAATCCGAACTAGGGTTTTCTCTGGGATGTTCCTAGGGTTCGTCCGCTAGGGATATGTCACAGGTGAGACATATGGCATATTCTTTTTACTTCAAACCTTATGGTTTAGAAAACCGGACCGAGCCTGTTGGATCGAGAACCAGTCAGGTGGATGGTATGGTTCACGAAAAAACGGCGTATCTCAAAATCGTTGGGAATCGGTCAAGAACTGACCAAAACAGGTTAAATAACCGACCAAATCAGCTCAAAACTAGTCAGTTACTTTTAAAAAATAGAAATTTTAGTCTAAAATTCAAAAAATAAATATTTTCAGTAAATAAAAGGTTAATGCCAAGTTATAAAATTACACATACAAATTTTTTTAAATTATTTATTAATTCGATTAATATTTAGTCATATTAAATATGTATAATATAATTATTTATCTTAATTTCTAATTTAGTTATACCTAAAATTTATCACTTAATATACTATGTACTCATTGTCTTCACCGGTTTAATGACCGGTCCGATTCAAACACGGTTGAACTCTTGAACCTTGAAACAGTACTTTCACCGGTTAATGATTTGTCCGGTTTTCAAAACATTTTCAACCCATTATTGTTGACGTTATTATTAATAAAATTAAGAAGATTTTTTCGTCATGTAAAACAATAAATAAAAAGATCCTACTAAAGATTTCTAAAACCTAATTTATACTTTCAAAATATATAATCTTCCAATTTTTTTTTTTGATTTAGGACCATTGCTGGCTACCCACGAAGTGTCCCAACGCTTTCAACGAATGACTAATCTCCGCTCGCTACTTGCGGCAAGGATTTCGCTGGCCAACACGCCTTTTTAACATGGGCGGGAATCGAAGACGGGAGCAAACCGGATCGACCCCCACTACGTAGCTCAGGGTAGCACGACCACTGGGCTAGACGTGTTGGTTATCTTCCAATTTATTTGGTAATGTTTAACAATCAGTTTACACAAATATAATGAAATTTCCATATCTCAATGACAGAATAAAGAATAATAAAACGGGGTAAAAATTTCCCATTACAATAACTAAATCGACAAATAATAAAAGTTTCTAAATGCAACGAAATAAATTACCTAAAAATAATCAGAAATACTAAAAATTAGGGTTTGAATCATGGAGATTAATAAAATTATTGTTGACTTTATTATTAATAAAATTAAGAAGATTTTTTCGTCATGTAAAACAATAAATAAAATGATCCTACTAAAGATTTCTAAAACCTAATTTATACTTTCAAAATATATAATCTTCCAATTTATTTGGTAATGTTTAACAATCAGTTTACACAAATATAATGAAATTTCCATATCTCAATGACAGAATAAAGAATAATAAAACGGGGTAAAAATTTCCCATTACAATAACTAAATCGGCAAATAATAAAAGTTTCTAAATGCAACGAAATAAATTACCTAAAAATAATCAGAAATACTAAAAATTAGGGTTTGAATCATGGAGATTAATAAAATTATTGTTGACTTTATTATTAATAAAATTAAGAAGATTTTTTCGTCATGTAAAACAATAAATAAAATGATCCTACTAAAGATTTCTAAAACCTAATTTATACTTTCAAAATATATAATCTTCCAATTTATTTGGTAATGTTTAACAATCAGTTTACACAAATATAATGAAATTTCCATATCTCAATGACAGAATAAAGAAAAATAAAACGTGGTAAAATTAAATTTCCCATTACAATAACTAAATCGAGAAATAATAAAAGTTTCTAAATGCAACGAAATAAATTACCTAAAAATAATCAGAAATACTAAAAATTAGGGTTTGAATCATGGAGATTAAAAATTTCTTCTCCCTCTAACTAATTCACAAATAACATTAATCTATAAAAACTAACAAATAAGCAGCAACCGCAAGAGAGTACTATTCAAACTTCAGAAGCAATCCAACCATCCAAAGGAAGCTCACGAGTGGGGAAATTTTGTGAACCTTCTGCATGCCTTGCCATGATATTCTTGATCACAATAACCACAAAGACAAAAACAATAGTAGATATGCGAAGAGAATTTTGATTTGCCAACCCTAAATGCAATGTTATGGTAACAAAGGCTTCAAAGAGTGAGTGATGGTGAGCATGGTTACTCAAACCGATTATGCAAAGAGCATCAATAGTGAGAAGAGACCAAGTTACCAACCCTTTAACTTTTGGGGCGTCATCTCCAAATTGCATAATCAAAACTACCACCAAAATTTTAACTACTGATTCTCCAAGTGATTTAAATAAGTGGTGGTGTCTATACTTCTCCAATGCCACAGAGCAGAAACCGAAAAAGAACAAGAAAATTAAGCACATAGTGTGTACCCCAAATGCAGCGGCTAAGAATATCAAAGGCCGGGCTAAAATATGACTATTGTTCGCACCATCACCGCCAGAGATATGTGATGTGTAAACTTTGGTTTGACAAAAGAAGCCATAGGCTAAAAAGAAAGTTAACTGGCTAAAAGTGAAGAAAACTATTCTCTTCATGTTTAGTAAAGGATACACGTTTTGATCAAACCACAACCGAAAAAGAGATGAAGCCAAAGAAGTGGAAGTAGTATTACCATCATGTACATTACTGTTACCACAACAATAATAGCACCACCAATGATGAAGAACTTGCTTCAAAGTGACCCTTGTGTTGCTCTCTTGTGAATTGCTTGATGGGGCTTGGTCTCTTGTTTCAGAGGAACCAGGAGGAATGATTATGCTTGTATGAGGAGGTATCATGGAAGAAATATTGCTTATCAGTGCAAAATATGATATAACAATGCTACGTACATATGCAGTTATATATAGTCCTAACCGGTGTTCTAATTTGCTATGGATAAATACAAATTAAATTTTCAATCAATTACAGATTTTTATGATAAAACAATTACATTTTTTAATCTGCTTAAATCTCGTAAAGATATCTCCCATTATTGCATTATGATCCTTTGTAAACCAAAAAATAATCTGAATCGTTGTTTAAGATTGTCATTACAAATTTCCGGTCAAAATCTCCGATGAAAATTGTTTCGAGTATCAACAATATGGCATTAAATGATGATATCAATATTTTCCAAAATTCAAATTGTTCTATTAAGGAAGGTTTTTGGAATAATTGTAATAAGAAAGGGTGAGTGAGGTGTTGGGCAAGAATCAAAGAAAGAGAGAGTATCTTGTGATGATTTGATTGGATAAAATTTCTCAACTTGTTCACGTGTAAGTGATTCGGCGCTGAACAATATAGGTGATAGTTATGGACCTAATTATGATAATGGACCTAGGGGTGTTACAAAACGTATTGGCCCAAGTGGTGTATTAGGAGTTATGTTTGATGCATTTGGGAAAATATGGCCAATGGGCCAGTTAATTCAATTAGGCGTGCTTAAGTAGGCCCAATAGGAGAGGACGAGGCTTTGAATCCATACTAGGGTTTTGTCTGGGATGTTTCTAGGGTTCGTCCGCTAGGGTTTGGGTACTTTAGGGCATGGTTGGCAAAATTGTGAGTCAACTCGTACGATTCTACGAGTTTACGAGTTTATGATGCCCCAACGAGTCAAATTTCATGTAGAACCGGAATCTTCATAAACTCGCTCAGACTCATGAGTTTATCTCAGAATTGAATTTTTTTTAAAAAACCCAAAACGCTGTGTTTTAGGTTAACTTGTAGAGGAAGCTCATTATGTCTAAGATGTGTACAAGTGCTATTCCTTTCAATTGTATTAAAAATGTGGAGTTTGCAAAGATGTTTGACATGATTGGGAGGTATGGAATCGGTTACAAACATCTTTCATATCATGAAATTAGAGAAAAGCTTTTAAAGAAACTTGAGGTTTTATCTAATAGGAATTGTTATCTACATACTTTATTATTTTGCTTAGTTATGGTGTTTGAAGTTGGAATGTTGAAAATTTTGATAAATTTTGCTGTTATTGATGAAATGTCTTTATTGTTATTGATACTGTTTGACACTACAGTAATATTTTTTCATATTTCTTTAGTGTATTTTTTACGGTCCTCTCACGAGTCTATGTAGACTCTCGAGTCTGACAACCATGCTTTAGGGTTTTGGTCTAGTAGTCCTAGTATGTTTGCCGGTCTTTTCCTCAGTCTGGTTCCGTGTCGTTGGTTATCTCAGTCATCAAACAAGCTTTACGGTATCAATTAGATCTAAGGAAAATGTAAAAGCTTGTCTTGGTGAGCTAGTTAGTTTTCGTGTATGGTTTAGTTTGTGATGTTCATCGAGTCCTTCATTTTATCCATTATCCTCGTATTACTCTATGTGTCTCATTTTAGTATAGATATGTCTAATCGAGTCCATAGGTCTTTATCGTTACAAAAATTTAGTAATCCTACTTTTTAGGTCACATTATTTCTCTTCTTTTGAGTCTTTTTCAATCATCCATTTTGTATTTTATGAGGTTCCAACCTTCTTGTCACGTTCATTCTTTCGTCCCCTCTCCTAGCGTTTATCTTGTTGGTGTCATCGTTGTGTCTGGTTTTTAATCCTGTCTAGTGCTTTGTGATTGTCAGTTGCGATGGCTTCCTCGTCTCCTCAAAGAGAAGTGCTAGCGGAAGTCGCTCAACACACACTCGCTTTATTACTTGACCACGTCATTAATTTTTCAAAACTTTTTGCATGGTTACCGGCGGAAGCTGCTCACTCACCAATAGACTTTTAAAGTATTTTATCTTCTTGATAGATTGAACCTAGGAGGTGCTAGGTGTTAAGTTTATATTTTTTAGGTTGAAGAAGATATGTGGTTCAAAAAGTGCACGGAGGTGTTAGGTGTTATTTCGAAACTGGAAGAGTCGATAAGCCGGCAACATGATATAAAAAAAATGGCGTGGCTTCATATTGAAGCAAGTGTTTTTGAGAGAGTGCTTGAACAACTATCCGTAGCATTCCTCAAAATTTTATCACATTTTTTTAAGTAGGATGCCAAATTTCTAAACAAGTTATGTTTAAAATTAATACACGTTTTAGATCAGTATATTTTTTTTTTTGATAAGCAAAGTTAGTGGAGGTGGAGAAATGTTAGTTTCTGGGGTTTGAACCCAGGACCTCCTTTTGCACTCCTTTAGTGCACTCCTTCGATATCTATTTGATCAGTATATTAAAATTAATACATTGAACGAAACTGCGACAAGTAGTATGCATGAGAGCTTGTTTTGTGATACTTCTTTGTTGAAACAACATTGCTCCAGGTGGTGTTAGAAGTTGTTTTAGAAAAGAAAAAAGAAAAACCAAAGAGATCAAACGTGGCATATTTTAAAAGGTGCATATTGATCCAATGTTCTAAATAGCGGTTGCGGTCGCGTTAAGGCTTTCGCGTTTTCGGCCGTTGCGGCTGCTGTGTTACAAGTCGCGGTCGTCGCGGTGTGAATTAATCACAATAATGCATAAATTTTATTAAAATTATTTATCGCGGCCGTTTTGTCGCGATAACGGTCACTACCGAGACAGTTTTGTCGCGGCCGTTTTCGGTGTAACGGACCGTTTTTTAGAACCTTGTATTGATCCAAAAAGAAGAGGATAACACATGGTGCAGTTCCGAGTTCCTATTGAAACGTCAAGCAAATATTTCAATTCATATAACTTAAAATAATACTTAAACAGTTATTGTTCTCGCTCTTCTTTATCCCGGCCCAGCCTTCACTCACTTTCTCACTATGAAATGAAATGAAACTCAAACTAGCTTGAAATTACAGAAACGAAACATCTAAATACCACACCCTAATCCCCAATTTGGGTGCGTTGAAGTTTCAGAATGGTTTCGTTAGAGGATTCTCGCTCGAATTCGAACCGTTTCCCTTTATCGCGAAGCTATCAATATCACTCTTCCGTTTCATCCAAAACGCAGCGTCACACCGGAAGGTCCATGCGAACCATACGATCTAGTTTCTTTCAAGATGATAACAGTAGTTGCTGCTCCTTCACCGGGAAATCCACGTGTTCATTTCACCCTGCAAATAGGGGGTGTTTTGCTTTTACCCCCTGCAATTTTTTTTTTAAAAAAACACCTTGCAAAATTCATTTTTTTTCTTTCAGTCATTATGTTAGCCAGACGTTACAAAAACGTCTATGTGGCTAACAGATATCTGAGTTGGCTTTTTTTTTCTTTTCTAATTTTTTTTATGTTGACTGGGACAGCTATGTCATTATTTTTTGTTTATTCTTTTCCAAGCCTTATGTTTTCTTTTCTAATCTTCACCGTTTCTTCTCCCCCTCTCTCTTTCCCCCTCCGTTCACCCCCCTCTCTCACCTGAAGCTCCGATCGAGCTCTTGTTTTCTTCCACTAACGCAAGGCTTAGAAGTGTGCACGCTGCGTTCTCTTTAGAATTCTTTGTGCCTGTCTTCAGAACGTAAATCAACGATTTCACTGCTCCGGCATTGAATATCATTTTCTTGTTGTCCTCGTGAGGTGAGAGATTCAGAAGCGCTGTCATAGCGTGCTCTTCTGTCCACGGATCACTGCATCGAAGCAGAGGAACTAGAAAAGGAACCGCTCCTGATTCTCCGATCAGAACTCAGTTATCAACGCGGTTCTTCGCGAGTAGTCTCAGCTTTGCAGCCGCGGATCGCTTCACGGCCACGGATGTCGACTGGAGGCCGTCGATGCCAGTCGTTGTAGCTCGCCGGAGATATCGCTGCTACAGGCAGAGAAATCGCTGAAAGCCAGGGAGAAATCAAGGAGGTCCTCCTCCGCGGTGAATGGCTTCGCAGATTTGTTGTTCCGAGAAGCGAGTTCACTGAGACGGAGGTCGATGCCGGAGTCGGTGAGATTTTTCGATAGACACGTGGATTTCCCGGTGAAGGAGCAGCAACTATACTGTTATCATCTTGAAAGAAACTAGATCGTATGGTTCGCATGGACCTTCCGGTGTGACGCTGCGTTTTGGATGAAACGGCAGAGTGATATTGATAGCTTCGCGATAAAGGGAAACAGTTCGAATTCGAGCGAGAATCCTCTAACGAAACCATTCTGAAACTTCAACGCACCCAAATTGGGGATTAGGGTTTGGTATTTAGATGTTTCGTTTTTGTAATTTCAAGCTTGTTTGAGTTTCATTTCATTTCATAGTGAGAAAGTGAGTGAAGGCTGCGCCGGGATAAAGAAGAGCGAGAACAATAACTGTTTAAGTATTATTTTAATTTATGTGAATTGAAATTGAAATTAAAAGGCTGGTTTTGGCTGGTTCCATGGTTGTTGGTTGCGTGAAGATGGAGAACGAGAGAGACAGATGGTTTTTGCTGGTTCCATGGTTGTTGATTTTCATTTAATACGTGGCAATACCATTAATTTAATGAAATTTAACAGTAATGACATGGCAAGCCAAATGGCAATTCTGTTAGACATATCAGCAAATCACTAACAGATATTTAACAGAAGGACTAATACCAAAAAAAAATATTTGCAGGGAGTTTTTTAAAAAAAAAACTGTAGGGGGTAAAAGCAAAATGTAACACCCCATTTCTACCCGGTAAAATAATGCAAAATCAGAGTTCATAAAAATCTTTTTCAACAAACAATGGAGTGCCACATTTGCTTCGTGAAAGCAATAGACGGATTAATTCGTTCTTGAAAAAGATACATAGCGCTTTCGGATGAACCAATAAAACAACCTTTTAGTCTTCAAAATAATTCCTCTTTAATTACTACGCAGCGGATTCATAACAAGTTAATTCAAATAAACGTGGCGTCTTAACAACTCAAGACAGCTCAAAAACAACGACGTAACAACTTAAAGTTTCAACAACGAAATAACATAGCAACAATATTAAAACGTGTGTTCATTCCCCCCGAGTGTTACATATCAGAGCGATGACACCGATTCGATCAAACGAAGGTGAACAACCTTCATTCGTGATTACCTGCACGTTACTAATATCGGGGTAACATTCAAACAGAATGGGTGAGATATCGCATTATATAATCAGACATATGAAAGACAATATGTAATCAGGTCATAGCATCAATTCATCATTTAACAGCAGTCAACATCATCTCAATCACATAGGTATGCAACATGGATGCGGAATGTAACTCAACTCAGGGCCACCGCCCTATAATGCATGTGGTACCATAATCCAGCCAATAAATAGAGGCATCAACATCGTAACATCATTTCATCAAAATTTGCCAGTCCAGGCCATCGTGTTTTGAGCATAGCTCCATCGTAAAAATATACTATGTATGCGACGCTATGTAAATGCACAACCAATAAACAACGATTACATAGCAACACAACAACATCTGAAATCATCGTTGGCCATAGGCCTACAACATACCACCTGCCAATAAATAGAGGCAATTCAACTTGGTACACCATCATCAACAATAATTAGCAACTTAGCAACTTTCAACATTTTTGGCAACACATCAACAACTTAGCAGCTTTCAACAGTTTTGGCAACACATCAACAATTTAGCAACTTTCAACATTTTGGCAACCTTGGGCCTAATTACATATTCAACATCAACACATCATTCCAAGCATCAAATGTGAAATTCATGTTTGGGCAGCCAAACTGGCGCCCCTTGGCGCCCATGGCGCCCATCAACACGATAGGGAAGCCAAACCGGTGCCCTTGGCGCCCATGGCGCCCAGCAACACAATCGGGCAGCCAAACTGGCGCCCTTGGCGCCCATGGAGCCCAGCAACACAACACGCGACACAGGCAGCCCCACTGGCGCCCACAGCGCCAAAACACTACACAGCAACAAGGCAGCCAGGTTTTGGCGCCCATGGCGCCCCTGCGCCAGACACAGCGAGAAGGCAACCAGATTTTGGCGCCCATGGCGCCCCTGCGCCAGAACACAGCAAGCAACAACAGAAATCGGGCAGCCAATCTTGGCGCCCTTGGCGCCCATGCGCCCAGAACCAGCAACGGGCAGCCAGACATGGCGCCCATTCGCCAGGAACACAGCAACATCACGATTGGCGCCCATGGCGCCCAGGACAGAACAACAACCGGGCGGCCAGGTTTTGGCGCCCATGCGCCAGGAACCTGCAAGACAGCAACACACAAACAGCAAGATGGCGCCCAGCAATATTTCAGGAATGGCGCCCATGCGCCCAGGCAACCGAACACGCACAGAATGGCGCCCAAGAAGGCGCCCAGCAACATCAAACACGGGACGGCGCCAATGGCGCCCTGCGGCAGAATCAAAAACGGCACCCATGGCGCCCATGCACAGAATTTTGGTTCCAAAACATCAACAAGCATGATCACACATCGCCAAATGGCAACAATAATCATCAATCGAAATTAACATCATCATTTAAAGTTCAATACCTACAACTAGGGTTTTCTAAACTTAATAACACCTAGGGTTCCATAACCTTCCTACATAGAGCCATTCACACACCCAATTATAGAGATAGAACCCCACCCTTACCTTAGCCTTGAAGAATTCGAAGTCTTTGGCTTGCCCTAGCTCTCTCTCCTTCTTCGCGCCGTCCTCTCTCTTCTCTTCTCTCTAATTCTTATTTTTTGTTCCTTCTAAATGAGCAAAACCCTAAATAATGCCTATTTATACTTTAGTTAATATTATGGGCTTTTTCCTTAGCTAATTCGAATTACATCATGGGCCTCCCTAACACTTCTCATTTTACTACTCCCAACCCTAACCATAGGCCCACATATACTAGCATTATTATTATTTTATTATTTTTCTACCAATTCAATTCCCAAACAATTCAATTATGATAAAATGATGTTACGATGTTGATGCCTCTATTTATTGGCTGGATTATGGTACCACATGCATTATAGGGTGGTGGCCCTGTGTTGAGTCACATTCCGCATCCATGTTGCATACCTATGTGATTGAGATGATGTTGACTGCTGTTAAATGATGAATTGATGCTATGACCTGATTACATATTGTCTTTCATATGTCTGATTATATAATGCGATATCTCACCCATTCTGTTTGAATGTTACCCCGATATTAGTAACGTGCAGGTAATCACGAATGAAGGTTGTTCACCTTCGTTTGATCGAATCGGTGTCATCGCTCTGATATGTAACACTCGGGGGGAATGAACACACGTTTTAATATTGTTGCTATGTTATTTCGTTGTTGAAACTTTAAGTTGTTACGTCGTTGTTTTTGAGCTGTCTTGAGTTGTTAAGACACCACGTTTATTTGAATTAACTTGTTATGAATCCGCTGCGTAGTAATTAAAGAGGAATTATTTTGAAGACTAAAAGGTTGTTTTATCGGTTCATCCGAAAGCGCTATGTATCTTTTTCAAGAACGAATTAACCCGTCTATTGCTTTCACGAAGCAAATGTGGCACTCCATTGTTTGTTGAAAAAGATTTTTATGAACTCTGATTTTGCATTATTTTACCGGGTAGAAATGGGGTGTTACAACGGTGAATGAACTTATCACACAAGCGTGGTCTAACTATGGAGGATTACATGTTTCGCAATTCGTGGTGTCTCTCTTCGTCGTTCATCGAGTCTCTCCCTCGCTCGGCGTTCAGTAATCTCCCCCATTTTTGGTTTGTTGTTCACCCCTCTCCCCTCGTTCGCCGTTCGCGGTTCATGTCACATTTCCATTGCTCGTTTGCTCACCATGAAAAGAGTTATGGAATCTTTCCCTTTCTTGTATGTAGTTCGTTTTCTCTTCCAAACCGATGGCTTGGTAGCGAGGAACCAATTTTGTGGGAGCTAAAAAGGTATCATAATCTGAAGGGTTAAAAACATTGAAAGCAACACTTGTAAGAAGCTGCTGAACTATATTGCAGTTATTGAGTTTTGGCTGATCTGTGATAGAACAACGGAGAAAACAGATAGGTTAGATCTGATTCTAATCATGATTCAACAATAAGCGAATCAACATATTGCTTAGAGCATGAAAAAATATTACCCAATTTCTCTGGTTTGTAAACCTTGAGCCAAAGATGTTTGTAAAAATGATCCAAAGAAACGTAAACTATATTGATCAACAAAGTAACTTAATCCTCTGAATAACATAGACAAAAGGCTTAAATAGTTATTACCCCCTGCAAATATCCTCATTATCCACTTACCCCCTGCAAAAAAAAAAGTTTAAAAAACACCTTGTAAAATGTAACGTTATCCGGTTACCCCCCTACTGTTAACTTTTCTGTTAAAAAAAATGTAAAATGTAACTTTATCCAGTTACCCCCTGACGTCAGTGCCACGTGTCACCATATTATTGGGCCTCTGTGACACGTGGCACTGACATGCCACGTCAGCATCTATGTCACCTGGGCCACATGGCACTGGCATGTGCCACGTCATCAACCAATGGATGGCTGCCATGTGCCACGTCATCAACCAATGGATGGCTGCCACGTGGCACTGACTTGGCTAATGGAGGCACCCTTGTTACTAAAAAATAAATGTTTTGTAGGGAGATGGATGTTGAACTCTTGACCTAGTGGTTGTTGGGGCGTCCAATTACCACTAGGCCACAACATGATTTGTGTTTTTAAACACAACTACCAATATATATTACATAAAAACCAGATCTGGATCCTGACTCATCTTCTTCGTTAAATATGATCTGGATCCAACAAATAATCATCATCTTCTTCGTTCTTCAGATTCGAATTGGGAACAAAACGAAAATCGAATTGTGAAAAAAAGAAAATCGAAGATGCAAGAAAGAAAATCGAATTGGGATAAAACGAAAATCGAATTGGGATAAAACGAAAATCGAATTGGGAAAAAACGAAAATCGAATTGGGAAAACGTTTTGATTTCGTTTTAATGGAAGATGCGTTTTTGAAGATTGAAGGAAAACGTTTCTTTCCAGATTTCGTTTTTGAAGATTTAATGGAAAACGTTTTTGAAGATTTCGTTTTTGAAGATTTAATGGAAAACGTTTTTGATTTCTTTTAAATATGATTTTCCTTTTCGTTTTGCAGAAGGTTACGCAAAAAGAAGATGAAGTTTTTGAGGATGAAGATGAAGTGTTGGTCAAAATAATAACTAATTATGTAATATATATTTGTTGCTGGCTTTTGTTTTACAAATATGCAGGTGGCTTAGTGGTATTTGCGAAACTATATCACTCAAAGGTCATGGGTTCGACTCTCATTCTTGCCAAAATGTTAACAGCATGGGGTAACCGGATAACGTTACATTTTACAAGGTGTTTTTTAAACCTTTTTTTTGCAGGGGGGTAACTGGATAATGAGGATATTTGCAGGGGGTAATAGCTATTTAAGCCAAGATTAATTACTAATTTCCTTTCAACATGTTTACATTACTAATTTCCACTACATGGGCCATTTTTCATTTTGGGTTGAAAGTATAATGTCACTATAACCTAGCTATGCTACGAAGATATGGCCGATTTATGTTTAACACCTTTCTTATTTTACCTCCCTGATTTGTTTAGCTACTTATAAGATTCTACTATAGCTAAAAAGATTGGTTTGTAGTGGCAAATTCTATTTTGAGGTTAGTACCATATTCTTTTAAATAAACTTTTTGGATCCTTTCAATTGCAGACAAGGGATGAGAGCTACTTGGCATTTGTAAACCTTTTAGATTGTGGCTAAAAATGATACTCCAATTCTAGCAATGTAGATGTCATAAGACTCAAAACCATTTATGTGAATCTATCTTTTACGTATACATATTGTCTAAATTCTTTTAGTAATTTGTTTGATAATGACATGAATATGAGGATGCTTGCAGGATTGTTGAGCAAGATTAAAGTACATTAAGATATATTGCCGATGCTGCTATAAGAATAGGAACTTTTGTGTCTAAAATTGTCTATAGTCAAATAGAAGTTTTGTAAAATTAGGTAGCTTCTTTTATTTTGAAACCAAGTGACAAAGTTGTAATTATATGATGAAGGCTTTGGTTACTATATGCTGGATATAAAAATCATAATTATGCAGGTTTATTTTGTTTATGGAATGTCTGAAAAAATAGAGGAAGGCTTTTGTTTTTTAAACCCAGTGACAAAGTTGTTATTTTCTATTTTAACCTTGCACCACCAGTAGTTCACCCCGGTCGAGGTGCAAACGCGCTTAAAGCAGTCCTCAAGAACGACCTTGAAGGCGTCAAGCCGAGATTGGGGAACCAAAATGCCACCTCGGGCGATGAGGGGCCAATCTTGGTGGGGTGACTCCAGGTGCAAGAGGTCAAAGTAGAACCTGAGAAGCCCCCTCCTGTTGAGAAATCCTCATGTAGTAGTATGGAAGACATCAGCGACTTGGGACATGCCAATGTCACAACAGAAGAATATTTTGAGGAGACAGACTCGAGGTCCATGGTGGAGAAGGGAAGTAACAAAGAAAAAGAAAAAAGGAAACTCAGAAATACCTATTGAAGGAAGGATGATGAATTTTTGAAATTTGCACCGAACTCGGGCCTTGGAAAGGGAAACATTCGAAGCTTTGCCAGAATATTCAAAGTGACCACCAGAAAACTGAAGCACTCGCCGAAAACTAAAAAAATGAGAGGAATTGAGAGAGCTAGAAATGCGCAAAGTACCAAATGAAGAGGGGTCCCCTTATATATAACACTACTTGGGTATCTCAACGGGAATAAGTGTAAATGATGTAACCCTTGAGGCAACGAATGCCTCTGCACATTTATCAAGACAACGCAGATATTGCAATAATGACGCAACCCTTCACCTAGTCGATGCAAATCAAACATTGTTTCCCTTGATCAACGAGTACCATCAAAACTTCACAATATCAACTGTAACACCCCGATAAATTCTAAACATATAGAATCACCGAAATGCACTAAATGGCATACATCAGAGTAACTTCCTGTTATTGAAATATTGAACACAACTAAAACTTTCGATAATACAAATCAAGTGGTTCTCTAAACCTCATAAGCTTTCTGAAAATGCTTAAGTTCCAAAACTTAAGTCTTGTACATATCCTGGTGTTCAATACTCAAAACATAAAGTAGCGGAAACGATTTTACAACTTATAATGAAAGTTATACAATCAGAACATAGAAACAATAAACGGAACAAAGGTCTAAAACATTAAACTAGGTCTTCAATGACTCCAAGAGTCACACCAGCTAACCATGCTTTACCGCCTTTGCTTTCCCCTGTTTCTCTGTAAAAGCCACAAATATGAAGGGTGAGATAAACATTATCTCAGTGAGTCCTATCGAGACCCCTTACAACTCTAGCGGTTCATTATGCCTTGTTTTAAACTCGTGGTCCTAAAAGCAACCACGTGGAAATACATTCAGTTCCTGTAACCTTCATGCTCATGGCCCTCCTAAGCGACACATGAAGCATGCAATCTTTGTTCCATGTTTTTAGCATAACACCTCAGTCTACCTATTTTATAGGCATCTCTTGACCTTTTGGTGAACCCATCCCGCTATTTCTAGCAGGGGAAACATTCTTTAGTCTAGGTTTTGGGGCTCATGACTTCCCCTCCCCTAGTATGCTAACCTCTTAGAGTCGTCAGCCCTTTTTCCTCTTGTATTTATTATACATTTTCAGTCTGTGTACCCGCAATGGGCTGTTAGTCATTCCAGTCAAGTACCATGTACCATATCAGTCAATTTCAGTGTACAATATCAGTCAAGTATCGTGTGTTATTATCATTCTTTAACATTTGCACTCTCGCGTTCTCTAAGAGCGGTTTTCCATTTTATTCGTAACACACTATTTTTCTATCGAACATGTTCAATCTCATACCATTGTTACCTTTACATTGTTATGGGACCTTGGGGGAATGGATTAGAAGAGGATTGGAATCATTTGGAATGGATAAAAAGGTACTTTGAAATTGAAGGTCAGAAAATCTCACACGACCCGTGCGTGTAGGCGCACGACCCGTGCGTGGTTGAACAGTTTGTAGAAATTTTCCAGGAAGATACGCACGACCCGTGCGACTAAGCGCACGATCCGTGCGTTAGCTACAAGATTTACAGAAAGTTTCAGAGACTTACGCACGACCCGTGCTACTGGGCGCACGCTCCGTGCGTAATTTAAAAGTCCAGTTCATGTCGAATCAGATGGAGGCGCACGACCCGTGCCCAGAGGCACACGATCCGTGTGTCTCCATCAGACTCCAGAAAACAGGTTTTTCATGTGTTATTCCATTCCATTCCGATTCCCACTTCCCTTCCGATCGAGACCCAACTCAAACACGCATTAAAACACAATATTATATCAATCCAATCCAGCACACCCAACAATCAATCAAGAAATTCATAGTTCAATCACGAGTTTTGGGAAAACGGTTTTTCAATAAAATTCTTTCGATACCAGAAACGTGTGACAATAATTTTCGAAAGTAAAGACTCGAAAACACGAACACATTCCCTAAGCGAGTTATAGAACTCACCTATCGTGATGAAAATCACGTAAACACCGAGACTTTGACGGATGCTACGAACTAAGAACGCACGAACGGTCCTCGAAATCGTTCCAATCACGAACTCAGCTACCCGAGTGGAACTTAGCTACTGAAATGACTCCCCCAGTTACTCAATCAAACTCTTAACAGGATTTTGGCTTGACTATGGTTCTAGTACTGAATGTTGGAGCTGGAGCAAGACATGCAAACTCTTAAAACTCCATTTCTTGACTCTTGAAACTTGGGGATTCGAATGGTGCAGAAGGAGGTGCTGACAGTGAAATTTATATTGGCTGGAAGAGAAGAGTGCAGGGATCAAGTTGGTGAAGTCATTTCACACATGCATCCAGGATCCTTCCTCCTCCCTTGTCTCCTCTCCCTCTCGCGACCCCCTTTTCTCTATCTCTCAAACTCTCTCCTTTTTCAGATTCTTAGATTTTTTTGGTGGTGACACAATGAGGTGGGTTGAATGAAGTGGAGTGAGTTTGTTTGGGGTTTCAGCTGAAATCTCTTTTAATGGGGTGTAAGGACCAAACTACCCCTCCTCTCTAATATTTTCTTAAAATACTCCTAACACCACACTAATCCCATAACTTACTAACTTAACATAATATTTTAATTATGCACAACTATAATTTATGTTAATTAAACAATTCATGATAATCCTCTTGCTAATTTAATTAATCTAATTTGCTAATTAGGGGATGTTACATCAACGATCATGATTCAAACCAAAAAGACTGCGACCTTGGCAATCAATGTAGTAGTCGAGGTGGGAGTTGCTAACACCAGTAGCACGCCTCGACGAGGTGGGGGCAAGTCGATCGATTCGACTTCGTAGCTTGGCGTCATCATTCCGAATCTAGAGCCGCCATGCTTTGATTGCAATGTCTATTTTCATGTAAGTGGTCGTGTTTATGTTGTAACTCTGTTTGGGCGGTTCAGGTCTTGTGGGTCGCAATAGGAATGCCCATTTAGGTGCGGTATTTCGTTTATGTCGTTTCGTTTTGTGTAGGTCGTCTTGTCGTACGACCCCATTTATGTGGCTTATGTATTTTCGGTTTGGGCTTATACCAATGCTTAATACAATAATCTTAATCAGTTGATAAAAAAAAAAGAGGGAAACTAACTGATTTGGCTATATTTGGAGAGTTAGGGACCTTGGAAAATGAGACATCTCTTTTCGTCTCATCTTAGTAACTCTCTCTCTCTCTCTCTCTCTCTCTCTCTCTATTTATATATATATATAGAAAATCCTTTACGATAGGTAAGGTTTTCATTAAGAAGTTTTCCTTTGATTCCAATGAGAACAACATCAGATATTTTTGCGGTGTATGAGATTCTTCAGTCAAACTTTCCGTGAGTGGCAAAAGATCGGACAAAAAGGACAAAGTCCTCCTAGCGCAATCTAAGCTAAAACAATTAGCTGAAAGCCAATCCATGCTTAAGATAATGTCTATCTCTTGAAGAGGTAGAACAACTAAATCTACAAGAAAACGCTAGTTTTCTATCACCAAACAATTTAAACAAACAGAATTAGTAGCAAGCGATCTACTGGTAGGAGTAGATACTACTAATGGATTTGACAACTCTGACACAAATAACCTCAAATAATCTATGCATACTTCAGAGATAAAGGAACGAGTAGATCGTGAGTAAAACAGTACTGGTAGAAGAATACCAAAAACCAAACACATACCTTGCACAAGTTTATTTGGCAGCAAGGCTTCAGTACCCCATGCGGTGAATGCACGACCCATAGTTGGAGGTCTAGCAGTCGTCGTTCTTGGAATTGAGTTCTTCTGCTTTCCTTCGTTGCTTACGTTATGATTGACGGTCGTTCCAGTCCTGACATGTCCCGTTTGTTGGTCCTTAGTTATTGAAGCAATCCTTTTGGCTTCTTAATCTTATTTGAAAACAATGCTTATGCTTCTTTTAAAAAATCAATGTATAATTTATCAAGTTTTTTCAAGTATACACTTTTATATTTATTGAGTTGTACTAGTAGGTATATAAACTTGTAGTTATTTAAAGATAGTAATAAGGATATTTTAGTACTTGATTTCACAAATTAATTATTTTTATGAAACGAACGAAAGGAGTATTTATTAAAAAAGTTGTCATTTTTAGTGAGTGCTTTATATAATGTGGGCCTATCCGAAAAGCTCCCAGTCTGCATAGGATTGGGTTTGCCCTGAAAAGTATGAGCCCCAATTTTAACCTTGGCTTTTTGACTACACCTAAAAGAGCTCGAGCCTAATACGATTCGTCTGAATGAACCCGACAACCCATTTTTCCACCTATAAATACAATTCATCTTTTAGGCAATTTTATTTCTATCCGGTTCAATGGTCTAAAGCATTTGTTAAATTAAAACTAAATTTTGGTCTCAATTGAAAAAAATTGAGAATAAGTTACAAATTCAAATTTCATCTTTAAAAACCGGCGTACAGGATGAAATAATCGGAGATAGATGATTTGATTAGAAGGACGGTGACAGCTCAAAAAGTTTTGGCAATGAATTTAATTTTTTGGGGACCCATTAAGGTGAAAGACGGGTTAAGTAAAGGATGATGCAATCATAGATACAGACAATATGGGTCAGCTAATATCTTCTTAAACTTCTCAATGTTTACATCAAGACCTGCAGCAGGCAGTAAATTTTAAACGACCACTTAGAAATCAAAACGGAAAATTAATTAGAGAGAGAATACACGGTAACAAAAAGGTGAATTCTTTTTGGGGGAGCACTCACTACAACATAATTGTTAAAAAAATGCGCATTTTTTAGAGGCGCTTTTTAAAAAGCGCCCCTGTTGCCCAAAATACGAAGGATCTTCAGGGGCGTTTTTTAAAAGGCTAAAAAGCGCTCCTAAAGGCACTCCGTATTTTTGGCATCAAAAGCCCCCCTCCTGATGCTCAAAATACGAAGGGCTTTTATGGGCGCTTTTTAAAAACGCCCCTAAAGGCCCTCCTCCGTATTTTGAGCATCAAAGGCGCTTTATAAAAAGCGCCCCTGATGGTCAAAATACTGAGGGCCTTTAGGGGCACTTTTTAAAAGCGCTCCTGATGCCCTAAAATTCAAATTTCCTCTATCTCCCTCTCATTTGCGAAAACCCTCTCATTCTCTCAACGTTTACACACAGTCTCCCTCTCTCTTGTTCTGTATCCCTCTCTTCCTCCCTCTCTCTTGCGTCATATCCCTCTCTTCCTTCGACAGTCTCTTCCCACCGTGAGCTGTCTTTTCCAGTTTTCCCTTTGTTCGCGACTCTGTGAGCTGCCTTCCCTCCTTCGTGAGCTCAAAGACGCTTCTCCCTACGTGAACGACGCGGTGCTACTTCGTCCTCCCTCCTACAAATCTGCCATTGTTGGTTGTTGGTGACATAGTTCAGGATTTACTTCTTTTTGGTAATACTCTTCACAAAGTTTGCTTCTTTTTTTCTTTTTATTTCTGGTTTTTTTTTCTCTTTTTTTTCCTTGGTAGTTTTAAGCTTCAGAATTACTGTGTTCGTTCGGAGTGTGATTCCCTCTACATATGTTTTTGATTATGAAGCCTATTACTAGTTTCATTGGTGTTTTAATAAATTTGTTGTTTTATAAAAGTGGTTTAATAAATTTGTTGATTAATTTGTTTTTTTATATCTAGTTCGAGTTCTTTTTGCGGAGCTTCAAGTTCTTTCTTGATCCAGTTCACATCTAGTTCGAGTTCGTTGTTGCTTCCCCTTAATTTTCAGGTACTTTTTTTGTTCTCTTGTCCTTTTATTGTGGTTATTGTTTATACACTTGAGCAGTTGTGCTAATTGTTTATACACTTGAGCAGTTCACATGTGTATTCATAATTGGTGTATTTGAAATTGATGGATTATTTGAGTTATAGTTCACATATGTATTCATATTAGCAAAGACCTTATCCAAGGTCGAATGTCTTGGTTTGAAAAAATTATTGGTGAATGACATTGGTGATCAAGCCCACGAAGATGTTGATATTGAGGATGACCCTTTCTTCGGGACATCACAGCCAATAATAGGGGAAAGTACTTCTAAAGAGGATATTTTGTATGTTAGAAATGATCATAATGATGGAATTACGTTTCGTCGAAAACAAAGTACTAAGAAGCGAAAAACAAAATATCATTCAAATAAACAAGTAGCTAGTAACATTAGATCGAGGAAAAGGAAAAGGTAATATATCATGCATGTTTCTTTTTTATTCATTTTTCATATTGTAAAAATTAACTTACCTTATCATGATTATAAAATAACATTTAGCCTAATAACAATGATTATATTTTGTTGCAGGTGAGATGACTTCCCACATTGATGATAGTGCACATGACAGTGGTCATGAGAGTGAACATCAGCCCCAAAAAAAGTTCAGTCGCCGTGGAATGACAGTTAAGAAGAATATCATCAATCGAGGGAGCAAAGGGGTTCTTAAACTTATAGTAAGAAACTTACTAATTAACTAACTTTGTTATATACTTTTAACTGTTTGTTATCTAATTTACACAAGTAATAATGCAGGCCGAATGGAATGCTAAAGACCAACCGATTGGTGAAAATGGTAGAGAGTTGCAAAGCTTCATTGGTGCCAGAGCTTGGCAGGATATACCAATTACAATCACAAGTTGGAATAATAAAAAAGATGCATCTTTGGAGAAACTTAAAGAGGAGCTACGGTATTTGATACAGGTATGGGTCTTATTTTGACTATACAGTAATTTTATAATTAAATATGTAAGCATATTTATAATCATTTTGTTGAATGTAAGCAGAAATACTTTGATGTGGATGACTCTCGAAAAGACTATTGTCTTATAAAAGCTGGAAAGGCGCACAGAAGATTCAGATCAACTCTAACAAGTTGGGTGAGAGATGAAGAGGGAAACATCAGAAACCGTCCTCCACCACGATATGATGGCATTATAACATCGGAGGATTGGAGTGCATTTGTATCGTCACGCGAAGATGAGGAATTCCAGGTTTGTACAATTACTTATCATACATATACCTATATTTGACAATTATAAAGTATTAATGTAAAATGATTTGTCTTTATAGAGATTAAGCAATGAAAATCGCGTGAGAGCAGCAAGTCCTGAATACCCTTATAGATCTGGTGTTAAGGGTTATCACGAGATTGAAGAACAATTGGTAGGCACATTATCTTTTATTTTATCTTTCATTTATTAAATTAATCTTCTGATTTATTTGCTAATAAATGGTAAATTTTATTAGCTGCGGGAGGACGGAAAAGATCCTACTCAGGAATCTATTGACCGACATGTTTTGTGGTTAGAAGCCCGAAAAAACAAAGATGGTGTCATTGACAACCCAAAAACGAGAGAGGTGTCTCAAAAAATTGTAAGTATGATAAAATTAATTTTTTTTATAATGTTTATATTACTTATAATGTCTAATAATTTTTGTGAATCAGGAATCCATATCACAATCAGTATCACAAAGAGAGATTACTGATTGTGATGGTCCGAATGACATCCTTGGTCGTGCATTGGCAATTGAAGAGTATTCAGGCCGTCTACGGGGTTTGGGATTTGGCATTTCTCCAACCACTTTTTGGGGTTCAAAGAGGCAAAAGAAACAAGAGACACAAGAAAGTAGAGAAAGAAAACTGTTGGAAGCCATGGTATTGATGCTACAAGAAGAACTTAACGAATTAAAAGATAAATGGGGTCCAAGGACTAATGATGTACCATCTCCTAACCCAAATAGCTTCAGGGATAGTTGCAATATTGCGTCCAATGAGGTAATTATTGTTGGACAGTCTTTTTATTTTTTACATTTTACATTTGTAGATATTAATATTTAGTTATTTGGTTATTATTTAACTCGGGGTAACAATAACAATTGTGAATTATATACATCAAACCCGCTTACGTTGGTCGCAAAGAGCTTTGTTTGTAACAATGAGGACTCCACCTTGCACAATCTACCCATTCCTCCAAATCACGTGAGAGTCAGAGCTGAGTTTGTTGTTGTGGAAGATGCATTATTACTGGTACCAATTGACACTGCACAGATGACTTTGTTGACTGTGAATGATGCACTTGGCACCTTTGTGGCAATTAATATATTTGTTAATAATTCATTGGCTTATTGTCATATATTAATAACTAATTATATTTCTAATATAGGTAAACAAAGCATAAGATCTCGGATTTCAGGGCATGTTGGCAAATCCCAACCCTCCCCTTCTATTGGTCGCAAGAAGCATGTATCTAGGCGAGAAGCTAGCGAGAATGAGATTCAATCCCAACCTCCTTCTATTGCTAGCAAGAAATCAGTGTCTCGGCAAGTAGATTAAGGGAAGGAGGTTCACTCCCAACCCCCTCCCCTTCTAAGGGATTTATCAGTTATCTAAAGATTCATGCCTCAACAATGACGGGTGCAGATTTGATAACTGCATTGGTTGATCCAGACATCTTGGGAGATATCCACCAAATCTGCCTTTCAAATGTGAAACTGCAAGAGGTATATGATCACAAGTGGGCATCTGGGGCTACTATTAATATATACATCAGGTATTATTATTATTATTATTATTATTATTATTATTATTATTATTATTATTATTATTATTATTATTATTATCATCATTATTATTATTACTATTATTGTTATTATTTGTTAATTTATTTGTATACATTTTAACTATAGGTATTGGTACCATGAGATTATGATCCCCATGGAACGAACACATAGATTTATCTTCTTGTGCCCCGAACGTACATTTCTACGCAATGTCTGCTTTGATAAAAACAAGTCAAAAGCCATGGTTAAAGACTTGAAGAAAGCGATTAAAGAAAACAACGAAGCGGTAAAAGCCTATATCGATAGACGCTTGGCATTGGCACATGAAAGAAGCTGTGATAGCTTGTTTTTGGCACCCATCAACTTAGGGTCAGAAATTTAATCTCTCTCCCTCTCTCTCTCTCTCTCTCTCTCTCTCTCTCTCTCTCTCTCTCTCTCTCTCTCTCTATATATATATATATATAATGTGTTTTTGAAATATCTGTTATTTATTTTGAAATATATATATATATATATATATATATATATATATATATATATATACAAAATTGATAGTAATAACGGTAAGTTTATAATCAATATTCTTATCCATGTAAATATTTTTCGCATTTTAATAATTAATTGTTATTTTGATTTCTAGTGTCCCAGACAACCAAACAATGATGATTGCGGGTATTTCGTTATGAAGTTTATGAAGGACATAATCACTCACAATCAAATGGAAATTCCAGAAAATGTATGTAATTTATATAGTTTGTTTTTTGACAAGTAATTCCATATCTAGCATTTAGCACTTAATTCTAAGTTAATTTTATTTTTGCTTATTTTTGCAGTATTTTCCTGGAAATGAGGTTGGAGCTCCATTTTCTGATGACCAACTTACTGAGATCAAAGGATAGTGGTGTCATCATGTTGCCCGTTTGATTAATGAAAATCGAAATTCATCTAACTTTGGTTAGCTGGTTTTTTGTTCCCCACAATGGTTGTCATGTCATTTTTGCTGTCTATGTTAACATTCAAAATTTGGTTAATGATTTATGTAATTTTTGTTGGTACTTTGTTGATATATATATATATATATATATATATCTGTGTGTGTGTGTATATGTATATTAGATGGATTTATAAGTTTGTTAGTTGGAATTTGATTTGCATTTGGTTAGTTGATTTGAACTTTGGTTCATATTGGTTGTTGTTGGTTGATGAAAATGAGAGTAGGGATGTGCTGCAAAATATTGGATATACCAGAAACAGGAAAAAGTATTTTAAAAAGAAAACATAGAATCAAGGGCGCTTGCAGTTAAAAGCGCCCCTGTTGGTCTTACCCCCACTTGACAATGAGGGGCGTTCACAGTAAAAAGCGCTTCTGTTGGTCAGGCCAACAGGGGCGATTCTAACTGCAAGCGCCCCTGATTGTCAAAGTGCGCTAAGACCAACAAGGGAGCTTGTTACTGCGAGCGCCCCTGATTGTCAGAGGCGCTAAGACCAACAGGGGTGCTTTTTTTTAGCGCTTCTGTTTCCTAATAATTAGAGGCGCTTGTTGTGCGCTCCTGTAGAAGGGTTGGTAACAGGAGCGCCAGATTTAGGGGCGCCCGAAAGTGCCCCCAATGGATAAAAAAAATGCCCCTAATGGCCTTTCCAGTTGTAGTGACTGGGAGCAACAACGAGCTAGCTAATGATCACCCGGAGACTTTTTTTTTTGACAAAATCACCCGGAGACTTGGATGCCACATCTCCACCTAAAACCTTAAAGTGTCAGGTATATGGGTCCATTCTCTTATATATTCTTCATATAGCTCATTCCTAGCCAATATGGGACTAACCACTCACACATGAAGTTCCAACATTCTCCCCCGCAAGTGTGAGTCAACCACATGACTAGCCTTGATTCATACCAGGATCTAGCTACCGCTCCCCCACCAAGACGAACCATGGCTATGATACCACTTGTTGGGGAGTCCGCGGGAGCACCGAGAGCAACAACGAGCTAGCTAATGACCACCAAGAGACTTGGACGCCACATCTCCACCAAAACCTTAAGGCGTCAAGTATATGGGTCCCCTATCTTATATATCTTTCGTATAGCTCATTCCTAGCCAATGTGAGACTAACCACTCACACTTGAATTTTCAACAAATAGAACCATTATAGTACTCTCTCCGTCCCAAAATAAAAGTCTCCTTTAACCACTTCACAAGAATTAAGTAAATTAGATTAGTTAGTTAATCTCATTAACTATGTCTACTATTTAATTATACTACTTTTCTTAATTTACCCTTTATATGTCATTCCTCTCTCCTCTAATTAATTACTTTGGTGTTCTAAGAGTTGTAGCCATAAAAAATTAATTAGGGGTATTTTAGTCCGTGAGGAGTCCGACGTGGAAAGGCAGTTACAAGCTTCTTGATTGCAGCCGAGATCGGTTCATGACCGTATGATGAAATCTCGACCGATCTCAACCAATGGTTACTCTTGGGGCGCGTGGCTCTTGTGCCAATATAATAATTTGGCCTTATAGGCCGACCCAAATTCGTAATGGGCCGAGATCTAGTTCAGAACAGTTTCTTCTAAAGCCGATGTCACCTCAATTGAGTGGCTTTTCCTTGCGAAAAGCAAATTCTACCAACCACTTAATTCTAAGCAGCAAACCCTATCCCTTCGAGAATCATCAGCCAGATTGCTTCACAAACTCAAACAACCCAACAACCATGTACAATCTATGGCGCTCTTCTAACATGACCAACTTTAGAGCGATCAAACTCCAACAGAGAAGAGATCGAAGGAGGAGGCGAGATCGTCCAAGTTCAATGAAGCGAATTGGATGCTGACAATTTCGCCACCATATCAGCTATTGTATTGCCCTCGCGTTTCACCCACAAAATTCCAATTAAGGTAAATTTGTCTTTCATGTGCATGATATCTTGAATGATTGTCTTGATCTCCCTTCTAACAATATCAACTCTACATGTGTCAATCAATAATTTTTAGTCCGACTCAAATAAAACATTAGGGAACTGGAGATTGATGGCAATGGACACTATTTCTATGAGAGCAAGTGCTTCCGCTACAAGAGCAGAATTAACGTATATAATAGGCACCCATATCCTAATTTAACTGAGTAGTTACAATCCTTAGAGCTAGGCCAGTACATTCTGTCATCTAGAGAAGTCCACCCAATTGGTGTCTTTATTACATCAATAGCACACTCAGGATTCAAAGATTCTCTTAGAGCACCAGAAATATTCCACTTGTGGGAAATAGGATGAATCAAATCTTGCACCTTAGTCTTAACACACCCCTGTGTGGTTATTTCTTTTGTTCTAGAGGGAAGCCAATTATCCTCAATAATGCTGACTTTAGAACCATCCCCAATGCTCCATCTTCTTTTTCTTTTCAATAGATCTCTACCATGAAGATCAGCTTTAGGTTTCACATGCCAAAAATCCTCCCTACTATAGATCCCTCTAAGAATAGTTTCTCAGTAATCATTAGGATTCTGAAAACACCTCCAGGTTTTTCTTAGAAAGGAGGGATGAATTTTGCATGGTGAAATACTTAAACCCCGTACCACCATTATTCTTTGATAGGCCTAAAAAGTCCCAACTCTTTCAATGTATCCCTCTCTTTCTGACTTTAGAACTCCATCAGAAACTAGCAATAGCAGAGCATAAAGAATAGCAAAAACTCTTAGGAAGCCTAACAATAGCCATAACATAAGATGGGATGGCTTGAATTATAGACTTAATAAGAACCTCCTTACCGGCTTGAGACAAAAATTGCTCCTTCCACCCCTCTAGCTTGGAGACCTCTCGAGTTTCCCCATTCAGCAGGAGTCCCAAGTATTTCTCTAGAGAGTCCCAAATAGTGATTTGAAGAATAGAGGAGAGAGAGTATCAGAGAGGAGGGGGGACACTCTTACCACAAATAAGCACAGATTTTTGGAGGTCAATTTTATAACCAGAGGCAACAGTGAATATGTTCAAAATGTGGACCACTTGAAAGACCTCATGCTGAGAAGCTTTACCAAAAATTATGGCATCATCTACAAAATAAAAAGTGAGTTAGTGTAGTGGCTCTAGGAGCCAAACTCAAACCAAGGATGTTCCCATTATAGTTATCCCTATTGATTAACCTAGACAGAACATCAAAGACTAGAATGAAAAGGTAAGGGGAGAGGGGATCTCCTTCTCTCAACCCCCTACTAGGGACAATGACATGACTCCAAGACCCATTGACTTGATAGGTATATTTGACAAAAGTGACTAGAGACATGACAAGAGAAACCCAAGGGACACAAAAACCAAAAGATATAAGGACCTCTCTAAGAAAATTCCAATCCACTAAGTCATAGGCTTTATTCATGCTTGGCAACAACACTTTTCTGCTTTAGAAAATGGAATGCTTCTCGAGGAACCACAAGGTTATCTTGCATGAGCCAGCCTCCCACAAAGGCACTTTGCTAAGAAGAGATGAGAGTGTTAACACGGGGTTTAAATCTTCCCACCATAATCTTAGAGATAATTTTGTATATGAAATTACAACAGCTAATTGGCCTAAGTTGACAAATTGAATTAGGGTGAGGGATTTTAGAAGTTTGGGCCACCAAAGTTCATTGATAGAGTCACCTAAATCTCCCAATTTTTCTGATAAAATTCACCATTAAGCCCATTAGGACCAAGGGCTTTGAGAGAAACCCAAAGAGAAGACATCCCTTCTCACCTCTGATTCAGAGACAAGAGCCACCAATAAGTCATTAACAGTTGAGGAAACCCGGAGAGGGATCACACTGAAGCACTCAACATTGATGTTAGGGATAGAAGGAGAGTATATGTCCTTCAAGTACTCTTCAATAGCACCCATGATATTAGTTTGGCCTTCCACCCAACGGCCATCCATATTCTTCAATCTATATAATCTATTTTTGCCCCTCCTTTGAATAGCAGAGGTATGGAAATACTTATAATTCTTGTGATCCCATCGAATCCATTTTAATCTAGATCTCGGACCCCAATATATTTCTTCCTGTCTCCAAAGCCTCTCAGTCTCCTTTCTCGTTTTCTGAATCTCCTCCATGTTAGCTAAAGGATTAGAATTGTTCATAAGCCCCCGAAGCCTAGTTTTGAGCTTAGATATTTCAACAGCAGCATTCTTAAAAGTCACCTTGTGCCAAGCAAGAAGGGCGCTTTTTACAGTTACTAGCTTTGGAAGAGAATCTATTCCACCCCACAGAGGAAGAATCAGAGCAGAACCAACCAACATTTACCACATCTCTACAATAATTATGGTCTTCCCAATATGATTCATATCTCAAGTGTCTAGCACAACTGGCAGGGGTGTTAGATAATAGAACCAAGGGACAGTGGTCAGAGTTTATGATTGGGAGAGCTAAACCCACTGCATTGGGATACAAGTTCCTCCATTCCCAATTAGCAAGAATTTTGTCAATCTTTTGTTTAGTAATAACTTCATCCCTAGAATTATTGATCCAAGTGTATCTGCTGCATTTCAATTCAAAATCCATTAGTTGGGAATTATTAACAAAGCTTCTAAACAAGTTCAATCTAATAGGGGAGATAGGTCTTGACCCATCTTTCTCTGTAACTGAGTTCATCTCGTTAAAACCACCAACGCCGCCCCATCGACCCCATGTCTAGGCTTCAAATTTAAAAGCTTATTCCACAAATGTTTCCTCTTGTTGAATAGGGGATTAGCATATACAAATCGAATATAAAACAAATTACCAGACTTCTTTTCTTTCACACATGAATGGATATAGTTCGTACAAGAATCAATAATTTGGATTTCATATTCGTTATTCCAGAACAGTCCCAAACCCCCTGAAGTACCAAGGGAAGAGACACTGAACATATTAGTTTACCTCTAGTCATGGTCATTCTATCCAAGTCACGTCCGAGGATAGAACTCTATTCCTCTATTTCTTCAAGCAACTTTGTCGAGGACAGAACTCTATTCCTCGGCTATGGGTTCCCTAACTCCTCCAAAGAGTGTTAGGATAGGTGAGAGGGACGCGTGGTTGGACTATCTACGGGCGTAAAAAATAAAAATGCGATAAAAATGATAGAAAAGTAAAGACTTTGCAAATAGTAGATATATATATATATACATGAGCCATTGTTAGCCACTACTACGAGCCTACAACTGCTTACCGTTGGATCGACTAAGATCAATGCATCACATCTCTCCTAAGCCCTAGAAACTCAGAGACACGCCCTACGACCTCACTAGCACAGGTTAGTAAAACTTCTTCACTCCTATTTGCACGACATTCTTCTGTTTGTGGACATTAACCACTTCAACTCTTAACTTGTTCAAGGGCATTGAACACTTGCGCTCCAAGAAAGCCTCCTCACCTCGGCTAAAATCCTCCTCGACCATGTTACTTCGTCTGCCTTCGACCCTTAGTCCTTTAACTGAGTTGTCTTCTAGCCGAGTTACCCTCTGACCGTGTTTTCTTTCCTTGGTATACTTTATCATACCCACGGTGTCTAAGTCCCCTTGGATTTATCCTTAAACCTCTGAGACCGAGATTTCCACCATGATTATCCACCTGGCAAGTACTATTTTTATTAAGGCCTCTTATCTCAATGTTTCGCCCTATGGCCTCGGCTATGTCCTAACCTTGGTTGCCCTTTTTTACGTTGTTACCCAGTCGAGTGGATGGAACTGATGACGCAAAAATAAAGCGCCGAGTTATTACAATTACGCCAAGTTATTTATGCTTTCTTAGCTTAAATTGTTGTGTGTTTTAAAGTAATATTGTGTTTAAATAGTTTAATTGTGTTGTTTAATGCAAAAGAGGGATTGATGATGGTTTGTGATCATTTGGCACTTTGGTGCGCCATTTGTGTTTTAACATGTTTGTTCAGTATTAATGCTGCAGCATGTGATGCTGCAGCATGTGATGCTGCAACATCAGTTCCTATGACAGATGAGAGAGAAAACGCTGGAGGCAATTTTTGCACTAATTTCAGCGCTTGACGACTGTCAGAAAAGGACGGATACGTCCTGAATGGGTACCAGCATCTTTATCCAGAATATTCTCCTTTTGGTTGAGCACATACTACTTTTGGGCACACTAGAAGACAAAATATGGGTATTAAAGGGTTTTCCATGCCTTTCTCAACCCTAACACTATAAAAGATAGCTTTTCTTCTTCATTTGAGAGGCTGGTTCAGAGGAGGAAAAGTATAGAAATAGCTTTTCCTCCATTTTTGTACCAAGCTACATTCAAAATACCAAAGTGAAATTCTGATGCTGGGAATGATGCTGCCACTACTAAAAAAACAGTTTTTAGCGTCCGTTATTTAGGGTCGGCCACGACACCCACGCTAATAGCGTCAGACTTGAGTCGGCCTGACCAACACTAACCCACAATTTTTTTTTATTTTAAAAAAGAAAGTTAGCGTCGGTCGTGGCGGACGCTACGCTGGAAATAGCAGACACTAAAGTTTTAATTTTTAAATACTATTTTTAGAGTCGAACGGCCGACGCTACGTCTTAATTGGTTTCCAAAAAACCCCAACTTTCCCTCTGTTACCCTCACTCAGTGTTTCCATCTCTTTCCCATTCACTTAGCGCTTCTGCGTTCTGCCTCTCTTTCCCTTTCACTCACAACAACGCTTCCCTTTCACAGCTCAGCTTCACTCACAGCGCTTCACTCCTGCCGTTTCACTCACGATTCGTTCTCTCTCTCTCTCTCTCTCACTCTATCTCTCTCAAAACTATTTTTTTGACAAATTTTCCTCAGTTGAGCTTGGTTTGTTGATTTGTGTTTGTAAGGTATTTTTGATTGTTTGTATTTAAGGTTTAGGGTTTGTTGATTTTCTAAAAGTTTTTGATTAGTAAGTTTCCTAGAAAGTCATTGTGAGAATGGGTGGAACTATTACTTTCTTCTTTGTTTTTTTCACTTTCTTTCTAGATTCCCGTTTTGATTATGTGGCTGTGTATCTGTTTCGTGGTACCTGATGTGTGTGAATTTTGCTATTTGTGTGTTTGTTCCTTTGAAATGGTGTTATCTTTGAATGTCATTTGAGTTGTGATTTCAGTATTTATGAATATTGCTTCTTTAGATTCGTCATTGTTCATTTGCTTGTTTGGATTTTCATCTTGTTTCCGATCATGGAAAGTGTTTGTTTTCACTTAGATTTGTGTTAGTTATTCCAAAGTATGTGAATCCTTAGTAGTGTTTAATAGCATTGGAGTAAACATCTGGCATTAGTTCTCACCTATGATCTCTTTCCTCCAAAGTATGTTAATCCTTAGTAGTGTTTTAATATATAGATTATAGATATATGATTTGTTATCGGGAGGGGAATTTGGGTTAGTTTATTAGTTATAAGAATAATTTAAGTGAGGGGAGGTGATTTCTTGATATTGTTAGAGCTGATTGAACATGAGGCTATCTTAATACTTCCCAATCACGCAATTGAAGTTCCAATAGTGAGGTGTTTTCAGTGTTATTTAACAAATTAACAGTTTTTACAACAGTCTTTACATAATAGTTTTTTGACGGTCTTTTTCCTTTCCTTTTTAATTATTTTTTATGTATCACTTGGATTGTTATTGCTTTTTTGTCGTTCATGTGAAATATTAATTAAATTTAAAGCCATTCATTGATAATGACTTCATTTTGTTTATTGGCTGCAGTAAAAAATTTCTTTGGAAACTTCTGATTTAAGTATCTGCAATGGCCTATTCTGTTATGGTGGTGGTCATGGTAGTGCTCTCCCCCTACTCTGTTTTTTTTTGTTTATTCATCCCTATTCTATTTTCTTCCAATGGCCCTGTTGGTGTTATTCTTGCAACACATAAAGTTGAAACAGGTATTGTATTTTATATACATTTTTTTATATCATGATTTATAATATAAATTGTAGCATAACCAAGGTTATATGTGAAATTAATGTTGTGTAGGAAAAATGGCTGCTGCAAAAGCACATGAATTGGGGATTGGAAAGGTGAACCACAAGCTTGAATTCACACACCTATTAGGAATGACGGAGGCACTTTCCTTTGGTCTGAGCAATGCAGGGTTTCAGGTTAGCAAGTACACGCCATTTGGGCCCGTAGAGACTGTTATGACTTACCTCTTGAGAAGGGCTGAGGAGAATAGAAGGATGTTGGCAGCCTCAGCCTCATGAGGTAAAACTAAGTAATAAAAATATTCATTACATTAGTTTAACCCTGATACATGAAATAAAACATTTGGTTGATGTGTTTTGAGATTAATGTGTTTTTTTGTTCTATAGTAAGGAGTTGGTTAGGAGACTGAAAGTTGCTACTGCTGCTATATTTCTCTTAATTATGGAAACTAACAACAATTTCTATTAATTAATTAGAAAAGTTTAGTGTTGGAAACCAACTATTTTTTCTAATTAATTAATAAGTACACTTGTCTATAAAAAAATTGGTGGTTTGGAATGGTCTGTGTTGTTTCCTTTTCTCAAATTTTCGAGCCTGGAAACTATGACCACCACCATAACAGAATAGGCCATTGCAAGTTTGGCGGATATATATGAAACTTGCAATTTGGCCATACTTGAGCCTGAAAACTATGAAATAGCATCAAAACAAGAAGTATGGGTCAAAGCAATGGAGGAGGAGATTAAATCAATTGAGAAAAACAAAACATGGGAGCTAGTAGACTATCCAAAAGATAAATATATCATAGGAGTCAAATGGGTTTATAAGACAAAGCTTAACCCTGATGGCTCAATACAAAAACACAAGGCTAGGCTTGTAGCAAAGGGCTACTCTCAGCAACCTAGAGTTGACTACAATGAGACATTTGCTCCAATTGCTCGTCTAGACACTATAAGAGCTTTAATAGCTCTTGCAGCACAAAAAGAGTGGAGCATCTATCAACTAAATGTCAAGTTTGCATTTCTAAATGGAGTGCTAGAAGAAGGGATTTATATTGAGCAACCACAGGGCTTCGTCAGCAAAGGAAATGAAGATAAAGTACTGAGACTAAGAAAAGCTTTATATGGTCTCAAGCAAGCTCCTCGAGGATGGTATAGCTGAATTGATCAATACTTCATCAATCAAGGATTCAGGAGGAGCAAGAGTGAGCCAACACTATATGTCAAGACCCAAGGTCAGCAGGATACTCTCATTGTCTCCTTGTATGTAGATGATCTAATCTACACAGGAAACAACACGAAGATGATCACTAATTTCAAAGAAGATATGATGAAGACATTCGAGATGACAGATCTTGGCTTGATGAACTACTTCCTCGGCATAGAAGTAAAACAACAAAAAGAAGGAATATTCATCTGTCAAAAGAAATATACCAAAGCACTATTAAAGAAATTCAACATGAAAGAATGCAAGCCAGTAGCTACTCCGCTCGTGACAAATAAGAAGTTAAAAAAACAAGACGGAGCACCAGAAGCTGATGCACCGCGCTATAGAAGTTTGATAGGGAGCTTACTATATCTCGCTGCTACACGCCCAGAGATCATGTATGCCACAAGTCTTCTATCAAGATACATGCAGAAGCCGAGCCAAACTCAGTATGGAGCAGGAAAAAGAATTTTAAGATACCTTCAAGGAACAAAGGAGTTTGGTATATGGTACAAAACCACGACCAACTCAAGATTGCTTGGCTACACCGACAGTGATTGGGCAGGTTCTATTGATGACATGAAAAGTACATCAGGCTATGCCTTCTCACTAGGATCAGGATTTTTCTCATGGGGATCTAAGAAGCAAGCAACAGTTGCGCAATCAACAGCAGAGGCTGAGTACGTGGCAGCAGCTGAAGCAACAAGTCAAGCTATATGGCTTCGGAGAATACTTGAAGACATGGGTGAACAACAAGATCTCCCTACTACAATCTACTGCGACAACAAGTCAGCTAAAGCAATGGCAAAGAATCCGGTTCATCATCATCGAACAAAGCACATTTCTATAAAATATCACTTTATTAGAGAAGCAGAGACAACTAAGCAGATTCATCTCGAGTATTGCACAACAGAATATCAAGTTGCAGATATATTTACGAAGGCATTACCAAGAGTCAAGTTTGAGGAACTAAGAACAAAGCTTGGAGTTTCCGAAGTTTGCATCAAGGAGGAGTGTTAAAGAAGTGATGCAAATTTCTATATTTCTCTATTGAAGTCTAGATCAAAGATATTCTAGAAATTACGATTACATGTACTAAGTAAAAGAATCTAGAATATTCTATGTAAATATCAAAAGAGAAAAAGCCTAGAAGCTACAAGTACAAGATAAATCTAGAATATATTAGAGATGCTAATCATGTAGAATTATCTAGAACCATCCTCAAGCACCTATAAATAGGCAAGCTTGGGAGCATTTGTAATTAAGTCATTTGTGACCAATTTGAGAGCAATACAACTATTCATTTGCTCCAAACATCACACTACTAATTAACTACTATCATCTTCCAACTATCAACTAAAGCCTTCTCTACTATCCAACTATTTACTAAACTAGCATTACTACCTCAAATATTAACAGTGGTATCAGAGCTACGTTCGGTCATATACACGGCGTAGATAAACTATCCAACTACCAATTAAAAATCACTACCCCCACTCTACACTACTTCCATATTTTTTCTTAGCCAATGGCTAACAACACCCAATCATTATCTACTATCCAAGTCCCTCCTTTTTTCGGTGAAAACTATGATTTTTGGAGCATTAAAATGAAGACATTTTTTTGCTCCCAAGATCTATGGGAAGTTGTGGAAGAAGGATTTACTACTCCCGCAGATACTTCAACTCTTACTGCAGCTCAAAGGAAAGAGTTGAAGGAAAATCGGCAAAAAGATTCAAAGGCGCTATATTACTTCCAGCAAGCTGTGGGTGACTCTATTTTTCCGAGGATAATGGGAGCTTCTAGTGCCAAGGATGCATGGAGTACACTACAGGAGGAGTTTCAAGGAACCGCCAAGGTACGTGCCGTCAAACTCCAAAGTCTAAGGCGTAAGTTTGAATTATTAAATACGAAGGAATCTGAGACCGTACAAGTATATTATACTAAGATAAAAGAAATTGTTTCTAAAATGAGAGCCTACGGGGAAAATATTCTCGACAAAAGAATTGTTAAGAAAATTCTAGTTTCTATTCCCTGTAAGTATGATCCAATCGTGACGACGATTGAACAAACGAAGAATCTTTGAAACTTATCTGTGATAGAACTAATGGGCTCTCTTGAAGCTTATGAGCAAAGATTGAGTAGGCGTGATGATGAATCTGTAGAAAATGCCTTTCAATCTAAGCTTAAATTACAGTCTCAAAATAAAGGATACGGAGGACACAAGAGTAGTGCTGAAAGTTCTAGAAATAGAGAGAATTCTAGAAATTTCTCAAAGAAAAATCAAGATGAGTATCCTCCATGTGGCATCTGCGAGAGGACAAATCATACCGAGAAAGACTGTCATTGGCGAGGAAAGCCACAATGTCGGCACTGTAAGAACTTTGGGCACGTGGAGAATAATTGCTATAGCAAAAATAAACATCAAGCAAATTTCGTCGAAGAACGTGAGAATGACCAGAATAAACATGACAGTGAAGAACATCTTTTCTATGCCACCCAAGATTCCAACGATGACAAGAAAGGAACCTGGTACTTGGATAGCGGTTGCAGCAATCACATGGCTAAAGATGAGAGCATCTTTAAGGAAATTGATGACTCTGTCAAATCAAAGATTCGACTAGGGAATGGCACTACCGTGGAATCAAAAGGCAAAGGCACTGTCATGGTGGAGACAAAGAAAGGTACGCGACTCATTAGAGATGTCTTACTAGTTCCCAATCTTAAAGAAAATCTCTTGAGCATCGGTCAAATGATGGAGAAAGGCTATGTCCTTCACTTTGAAGGAGATAAATGCACAATCTATGATAACAGTAGTAAAAGGGTTGAGATAGCCCAAGTAAAGATGGAGACGGGGAACAGAAGCTTCCCGATATACTTTAAATATACTACTAACATTGCCATGAAGGTGCAAGCTGATGATTCATGGCTATGGCATCGAAGATTTGGCCACCTCAACTCGAAAGCATTAAAGTTGTTATATCAAAAGAATTTGGTAAGATATTTACCAAGCCTAAAAGAAGATAGTGGAGCATGTGAAGGATGTCTTCTTGGAAAACAACACAAACTACCATTTTCAACGAGAAATGCATGGAGAGCTAAAGATGTGCTAGAACTCATCCACACTGACGTTTGCGGACCGATGATGACACCATCACTCACCAACAACAGGTATTTCATTCTCTTCATCGATGACTTTTCTACAATGACTTGGGTCTATTTCATCAAGGAAAAATCAGAAGTCTTTGGAATATTCAAGAAGTTCAAGGCCCTTGTAGAAAAGCAAAGTGGCAAACACATAAAGAGGCTTAGGAGTGATCGCGGCAAAGAGTACAACTCCCATGAGTTTGATAAATTCTGTGAGGATGAAGGCATTGAAAAACAACTCACTGTCGCATATTCTGCTCAACAAAATGGAGTATCTGAAAGAAGAAACCGCACGGTCATGGAGATGGCTAGATCGATGCTAAAGGATAAATGACTACCAAACACTTTTTGGGCTGAAGCGGTTTATACTGCAGTCTACATTATCAATAGATGTCCAACTCAAGCAGTCCAAGACAAGACTCCCGTTGAAGCTTGGAGTGGGCAAAAACCTTCTGCCAAACATTTAAGGGTCTTTGGATCAATCTGATACATTCATGTCCCAGACCAAAATAGGCATAAGTTAGAAGGACAAAACGATTCGAGGCATCTTCTTGGGATACAGTACACAATCAAAAGGCTATCGAGTCTACAACTTACAAACAAAGAAGCTCATCATTAGTCGAGATGTCGAAGTTTTTTTTTTTTGATAAGTGATGTCGAAGTTGATGAAGCTGCTGCTTGGAAATGGGATAAAGAAAAAATTGAGAGAAGCAACATTTCCCTTCCAGTACAGCAACCTCAAGAAGAAGTTGAAAAAGTAACAGAAGATCCAGGTATGCCTTCTTCGTCTTCTCTTCAACAAGGTTCCTCACCAGAATCTACTCCGAGGCGAGTAAGATCTCTGGCGGATATATATGAAACTTGCAATTTGGCCATACTTGAGCCTGAAAACTATGAAATAGCATCAAAACAAGAAGTATGGGTCAAAGCAATGGAGGAGGAGATTAAATCAATTGAGAAAAAAAAACATGGGAGCTAGTAGACTATCCAAAAGATAAAGATATCATAGGAGTCAAATGGGTTTATAAGACAAAGCTTAACCCTGATGGCTCAATACAAAAACACAAGGCTAGGCTTGTAGCAAAGGGCTACTCTCAGCAACCTGGAGTTGACTACAATGAGACATTTGCTCCAGTTGCTCGTCTAGACACTATAAGAGCTTTAATAGCTCTTGCAGCACAAAAAGAGTGGAGCATCTATCAACTAGATGTCAAGTCTGCATTTCTAAATGGAGTGCTAGAAGAAGAGATTTATATTGAGCAACCACAGGGCTTCGTCAGCAAAGGAAATGAAGATAAAGTACTGAGACTAAGAAAAGCTTTATATGGTCCCAAGCAAGCTCCTCGAGGATGGTACAGCCGAATTGATCAATACCTCATCAATCAAGGATTCAGGAGGAGCAAGAGTGAGCCAACACTATATGTCAAGACCCAAGGTCAGCGGGATACTCTCATTGTCTCCTTGTATGTAGATGATCTAATCTACACAGGAAACAACACGAAGATGATCGCTAATTTCAAAGAAGACATGATGAAGACATTCGAGATGACTGATCTTGGCTTGATGAACTACTTCCTCGGCATAGAAGTAAAACAACAAAAAGAAGGAATATTCATCTGTCAAAAGAAATATACCGAAGCGCTATTAAAGAAATTCAACATGAACAAATGCAAGCCAGTAGCTACTCCGCTCGTGACAAATGAGAAGTTACAAAAAGAAGACGGAGCACCAGAAGCTGATGTACCGCGCTATAGAAGTTTGATAGGGAGCTTACTATATCTCACTGCTACACGCCCAGACATCATGTATGCCACAAGTCTTCTATCAAGATTCATGCAGAAGCCGAGCCAAATTCACTATAGAGCAGGAAAAAGAATTTTAAGATACCTTCAAGGAACAAAGGAGTTTGGTATATGGTACAGAAACACGACCAACTCAAGATTGCTTGGCTACACCGGCAGTGATTGGGCAGGTTCTATTGATGACATGAAAAGTACATCAGGCTATGCCTTCTCACTAGGCTCAGGATTTTTCTCATGGGGATCTAAGAAGCAAGCAACAGTTGTGCAATCAACAGCAGAGGTTGAGTACGTGGCAGCAGCTGAAGCAACAAGTCAAGCTATATGGCTTCGGAGAATACTTGAAGACATGGGTGAACATCAAGATCTCCCTACTACAATCTACTGCGACAACAAGTCAGCTAAAGCAATGGCAAAGAATCCGGTTCATCATCATCGAACAAAGCACATTTCTATAAAGTATCACATTATTAAAAAAGCAGAGACAACTAAGCAGATTCATCTCGAGTACTGCACAACAGAAGATCAAGTTGCAGATATATTTACGAAGGCATTACCAAGAGTCAAGTTTGAGGAACTAAGAACAAAGCTTGGAGTTTCCGAAGTTTGCATTAAGGAGGAGTGTTAAAGAAGTGATGCAAATTTCTAGATTTCTCTATTGAAGTCTAGATCAAAGATATTCCAGAAATTACCATTACATGTACTAAGTAAAAGAATCTAGAATATTCTATATTCTTTTACTTAGTACATGTAATGGTAGCAAAGTAGAATATTCTCTTTTGATATTCCAGAAATTACCATTACATGTACTAAGCAATAAGGGCATTGCAATAAAAATCTAGATCAAAGATATTCCAGAAATTACCATTACATGTACTAAGCAATAAGGGCATTGCACCATAGTAGCAAAGTAGTAATGTAGCAAGTTGGTTACTAAGTCACCAATGCCGCAGCATCACTTGTTGCAGCATTGAGATAGTATCTGTGTTATAATAAATGCATTGGCCTGAGATCTGAAATGCTTTATCAAGCCCTCTGCCATGCTTTAAAGCCCCCTTGCTTATACTGAAGTTGTTACTCTACTCTTCTTTTTGAAAAATTATTTGGCAAAGTCAAAAGAAGACCATTCTTCCAAGGCTAAGTGAAATTTTGAAACTAGCTAGGAGCTGAACTAAGCTTAGTAGTCACACACTCACAATTGAGCAGTAATAATTCTAGATGTTGAAAAAAGCAACGGCGCCAAAAACTTGTTGTATAAAAACGTGTGCAAGTATACACAGTCCAACAAGTAGTATAATGATAAATAGAGATCGTTCCCACGAGGATTGAAGTCTAAAAAGTGTTTAATTTGGCTAGCAAATTAGTGAGGAAAATAGATTGACACAAGCTTTTGAAAGCATTTTTAAATAACAACTTAAGTAAAGGGGTATGAAAATCAGAGTTGAGAATGAGTTGGAATGTGTTCACCATGCAAATCCATTTTAATGCAGTAATGCTGCATCTGATGCTTCAGCATTAAAGGCTATCGCAACAGTTGCTATTTTGTCAAATACTTTCACTAGGGTTTCGCTACAAGAGTCTATGTCTAGACCCTAAATAGGTATACCCTAGGTTGCTTACGCACCCACAGTATTCATCTTATGGATTTTGCCCTCCTATGCCTAGGGTTTAACCAAGGAGCATTAAAATGTCCTTTAATACTCACTATCCATATTATCTTTTGAGATCTATTTGCAAACCATGTTTGAATTTACAAATGCTACTTAAAATTAGTTGGTCATTCCTAACATAAGATGGAAATATTAATTTTGCAAAAGATAAAATGCTTAAACATCAAACACACTTCATTAAATGCACTAAAACTTCATTACATAGATCCCAACATTCCAACTATGAGTGTTTAGCTCATAATGAGCGAACAACACGCGAAAAATAACTTGAACATAAATGCTAAAGTCATAACTATGAAATATAAGGAAGAGATTATACTATGATAAAGAAACCGAAGGTAGACTCCAAGATTTGAAGCTTGAAGATACGAATCAGCTCCCAAGATAGTAATTCCCCAAGTATTGTTAGCTCTTGTCGTTACTGCAGCAACACTTTCAGCAATGATCTTCTTAATTTGGTAGAGAGAGGTAGCTTCGGTGCAAAAATGGTAGAAAGCTATTTCTACACTTTCTCCTTTCAGACCTAGCATGATAAATGAAGAGGCGGGCTGTCCTTATATAGCACTAGGGTACATGATCCAAGAAACCCTAAATTTGAGGAGCCGTTTGTCCTTATGTGTGACCAAAAGTACATGTGCCCAAGAAAAAGGTGGAATATTCTCTGTTCAGGTGCTGGCATCCTAGGTAGTGCGCTCGTCCTTGATTGACAGCTGTAATGCGCTCAAATCAGCGCTTCCAGCATTTTCTCTCATCTTGTGCAGGATTGCATTGCTGTGGCAAATGTTGCTGCAGCAATAGAACACACAAAAGGGCACCAAAGTGCTAAATATTCTTAACTCAGGGATACAACCTTCATTAATCAAAGCATGCTTTTTACAATATAAAACGACTAATTAATTAAGAACATACAGTGAATTAGGCTTAAGAGTGCATAAATAACTCTTATAAATAAGAGTTATCACACCCCCAAACTTAAACCATTGATTGTCCTCAAGTAATGACACTTGACAAAGACTAACAACAAAGCAATATTCATTTACACCAATTTATTCACAATCTTCCCAAAAGATAATCAAATTGAGCATAAACTTTCAGAGTTCTCAATATACACATGCCTACTCATCAAATTCCCTAAGTTACCATGCTCGAAGTGTGTGTGTGTGACTCCTAGGTTCAGTTCAGTTCAGAGCAAGTTTCAAAATTCACCTAGCTAAAGCAAGAGTGGCTTTCTTTTGGTTATGCCAAGAATTTTTCAAAAGGTAGGGTAGACTAACTACTTCAGCATAAGGAAATGGGGCTTCAAAGCACAACAAAGGGCTTGATTAAACATTTCAGATAATTGGCCAGTGCACTATTATTTTTATGACTTTCAGTTTTGTTGCTGCAACATTGACATTTGACATACTATTCTGCTACAATGCCTATTTCAGTTTTTTTAATACTATAGGCTATTGCAGCTTTTACACTTTATTAGCTTTATACACATAATCATTTGCACTGACCAAACTAAGTATCTTCATGCTTAGCCTTAATAGAACCTATGCACCCCCAAACTTAGTTTCATATGCTACCCTAAGTTTTTAATAGAAATTTGGCACAACCTAGGTCTACCATCAACTAACTTAGCATCAGATTCTTTTTAGCTTACTATGATCCTAACTAAACCTAGGGTAATGTGTGAGGGCAAAAGTAACATAGTTCACTTAACAAGCAAGGCAATTCATTGCTGCAGCAACAGTTGCTAGGTTGCTGCATCATTCTCTCTTTCTCACAATTTTCAACATTAAGTAGGGGTGTTCAAAACCGAACCAAACCAATAGAAAATCGCAAACCGAACCAAACCAAACCGAAAACCGCAAAAAATTGCTTATTATTGGTTTAGTTTGGTTCTTTTTTTCATTGCACCGCGCGGTTTGGTTCGGTTCGCGGTTTTGATTACAGAAACCGAACCAAACCAAACCAAACCAGACCGCAAGTAACACTAAATACAATTAATTCTTTGACTCACTTACAAACAATCCATATTGTTATGCTATATTTAAAAATTCAATAAAATATTTAATTCAAATTCCTTTAAACATTGTCTTAACTATCTTAAAAGAATTAAAATAGTGTAATTTATATACTACATATATTTGAGTAGATTTTTTCTTAAAGATTTATGTTAGCCATTTTTTATGTTAGTTAATTTTCACTTCGTTTTAAATTATGTTTTGTCTTGGAAAAAACCGAACCAATCCAAACCGCATTAGTTTGGTTTGGTTTGGTTCGGTTTTTTTAGGAAGCCAACCGAACCAAACCAAACTGCATGTAGTTTTACCTTGCGGTTTGTTCACTTTTTATCTCAAAACCGAACCAAACTGCACCGCGAACACACTTACTACAACAGTAAAAGGCATCAGGGGCGCTTTTTTTAATCCATTAGGGGCGCTTTCGGGCGCCCCTAAATCTGGCGCTCCTGTTGCCAAATCTTCTACAAGAGCGCCTAACAAGCGCCTCTAATTATTAGGAAACAGGGGCGCTCGCAAAAAAAGCGCCCCTGTTGGTCTTAGCGCGTTTGACAATCAGGGGCGCTTGCAGTTAAAAGCGCCCCTGTTGGCCTTAGCGCGTTTGACAATCAGGGGCGCTTGCAGTAAAAAGCGCCCCTGTTGGCCTTAGCGCGTTTGACCAACAGGGGCGCTTTTAACTACAAGCGCCCCTGATTGTCAAGTGTGTTAAGACCAACAGGGGCGCTTTTAACTGCAAGCGCCCCTGATTCATTGTTTTTTTTTTTAAATATTTTTTTTGTTTTTGTTATACCCAATATTTTGCATCAACCAAGATCATCAACTGCATAAACCAGAAACCAGAAACAGAAACAACAACAACAACCAATATCTACTCAACAACCAAATTTCAAATCAACTAACAAATTGCAAATTAAATTCCAACTAACAAACTTATATACCCATCTAATATACATACAAAAATTACATAAATCATTAACCAAATAAGCGCCTAAATGCCAACATAGACAACAAACATGACATGATCGACATACAATGTGAGGAACCAAAAACCAACTAACCAAAGTAATTACATGAATTTCGATTTTCATTAATCAAACAGGCAACATGATGACACCACTCTCCCTTGACCTCAGCAAGTTGGTCACCAGAAAATGGAGCTCCAACCTCGTGTTCAGGAAAATACTGCAAAAATAAAATAAAATAAAATAAAATAAAATAAACTTAGAATTAAGTGGTTAAATGCTAGATATAGAATTAAGTGGTCAAAAAACAAACTATATAAATTACATACATTTTCTGGAATTTCCATTTGATTGTGAGTGATTATGTCCTTCATAAACTTCATAACGTAATACCCGCAATCATCGTTGTTTGGTTGTCTCGGACACTAGAAATCAAAATAACAATTAATTATTAAAATGTCAGCAATATTTACATGGATAAGAGTGTTGATTATAAACTTACCTTAACAACTATCCATTTTGTTTTCACATGCCTATCTCTAGCCCCGGCCTCATTCGATCCCCAATAAGTCATCAAACAACTGAAACATATACATATAACTATATTAATTAATCGAAATACATACATAATGTAAATGATAAAACATGCGATGTATCTAAATACACACCTTTCAAACACTCCTCTCATTTTGACGTGGTTGCTATAATGACCATGACACGAATCCAAATAGAAAATTTTATTTCTTTTAGGATCAACTACCAACAATATCCAATGTATCCTACAAAAATATTGAATAACCAAATAAATAACAGATATTAATTTCAAAAACACTTTATATATATATATATATATATATATATATATATATATATATATATATATGTATAGATTAAATTTGTTACCCTAAGTTGATAGGTGCCAAAAACAAGCTATCACAGCTGCTTCCATGTGCCAAAGCCAAGCGTCCAACAATATAGGCTTTTACAGCTTCATTGTTTGCTTTAATCGCTTTCTTCACGTCTTTAGTAATATCTTTTGACATGCCTTTTTCAAAGTGGGAGTTGCGTAGAAAAGTTCTTTCGGGGCACAAGAAGAGAAAACTTTGTGTTCGTTCCTGTGAATATATGCCTTGACAGGAATAATCAGGTTTTGATGATTGACAAAAGAAGGGCAAAAAGGTCAAGACTGAAAAAAGCGGAAAAATGCAATCAAGCGACAGTCAAGAATTATTTTACTGTTGTGTGTGTTTAGGATAATATTGTAAGTGAAAATAAAGCTCTCAAATATAAAATAAATCACACACTCACAAAAGATTTTATAAAAATAATTTTGCATGAAAACATCACAAAAGGTTTTATAAAAATAATTTTGCATGAAAATACTTTTCAATAAACCTCATGCATGCAAGATTAAATAGGATAAGCACATGTGATATGAAAGTAATTTTTTAGAAAGCATAAAATCGATTTTAGCATGCATATAATCTATTCTTGATGAATAAGGAAGTTATCCATGTTTTTAGGAAGGCACTCAATCGATTACATCATATCCTTCCTTCAAGCAAATAATCGATTACACTCTCTATGAGAACATCTTCATAATCGATTACTCATCTAAATAAGGAAATTATCCATGAATTTTGTGAAGCCAATAATCAACTACCTCCTTGTGTCATTGAAGCACATAATCGATTAGTAAGATCTAAGGAAGCAACTAATCGATTATGCCATATTTTTAACATAACTATAATCGATTATTTCACCTAATTTGGAAAGTGCCTAATCGATTTACTCAGGCTCCTAATCGATTATCTACCTGAAATCATTTGAGCTCCTAATCGATTATCTACCTGAAATCATTTGAGCTCCTAATCGATTATCCACCCTAAGTGATTTAAGCAACTAATCGATTATTTCATTTCCTAAAATAGATCACTTTGGTTTTCCTATAAATAGGGCGCTCATTTTCTCATTTCAAAACACAACTCATACGCATTTCTCTCATTTTGTTCATCACTCTCATACTACTCTTTCACTTGCTAATATTTTATTTGTTGATAGCTTTATAATTCACATAGTTTGATATTGTGTAATCTGTGCTTCAACTTGTTTTATCCACACTACTGAGTGTGCTATCAAATCCTTTTTTTTTCATTTGTTGGGTGAGATCCCAAGGTATTCAAGAGAGGTGATATCTCTTGGTGTTTTCTAGAGAGGTGATATCTCTAGGTTTTAAAGGTTTCTTTCAGGGAGGTGATATCCCGGTGTTGTAAGTTCTTGATTGTAAAGGTTTCTAGCTGAACCCGTTTTAAAAGCTAGTGATTAGTTGAAATCCTTTGGAGCATTCCCCGGGGACTGGACGTAGGCCTGTGGTTTGGCAGAACCAGTATAAATCTCTTTGTGTCATCTTCTTCCCTTCATCTCCTTTATTTTACTTGCAAGTTATTTTATTGCTTTATCACAGGTATTTAAATTCAAGCATCTTATTTGATCAAAATCTTTTAAAAACTTTATTTTTAATCGCAATTTTTAAATTTCACAATTCACCCCCCCACTTGTGTTTGAAGTCACTTGGTCAACAGTTCCATGGGGATCATAATCTCATAGTACTAATAATAATAACAATAATAATAATAGTAATACCTGATGTATATTGTAAGAGAAGCTTCAGATGCCCACATGTGATCATATACCTCTTGCAGTTCCACCTTTGAAAGGCAGATTTGGTGGATATATCCCAAGACGTCTGGATCAAGCGATGCAGTTATCAAATCTGCACCCGTCATTGTTGAGGCATGAATCTTTAGGTAACTGATAAATTCCTTAAAGGGGGGGGTGGATTGAATCTGTTTCCCTTTATCTACTTGTCGAGACACTGATTTCTTGCTAGCAATAGAAGGGGGGTGGGTTGGGATTGAATCTCATTTGTTATTGTTACCCCGAGTTAAATAATAACCAAATAACTAAATATTAATATCTACAAATGTAAAATGTAAAAAATAAAAAGACTGTCCAACAATAATTACCTCATTGGACGCAATATTGCAACTATCCTTGAAGCTATTTGGGTTAGGAGATGGTACATCATCAGTCCTTGGACAAACTTTTTCTTTTAATTCATTAAGTTCTTTGTGTAGCATCAATACCATGGCCTCCAACCGTTCTCTACTTTCTTTTTCCTCATGTTTTTTTTGCCTCTTTGAACCCCAAAAAGTGGTTGGAGAAATGCCAAATCCCAAACCCCGTAGACGTCCTGAATACTCTTCAGTTGCCAATGCACGACCAAGGATGTCATTCAGACCATCACAATCAGTAATCTCTCCTTGTGATACTGATTGTGATATGGATTCCTGATTCACCACAAACAGTAAGTTCATAAGTTCATTTGGAGACATTATTAATAAACATTATAAGTAATATAATTTTATCATACTTACAATTCTTTGTGTAACATCCGCAAAATAATTAACGGAATTATTTGGGTGTTAACCCAATTAAACCAATTGAGTACTTAACTGGTAAATTTATCGAGTGCTAAAATTATTTAATTGTTGTCATCGAATCGTTAACCGGATAATACGGACCAAGGAAGTTTTGGAGTCGAAATAGGAGGTTTCGATCAATATGGTAAATTGACCGCGTTACAACAAATATATTAAATAAATATAATTGTGTATACGTGTGTGCATGTGAGAGGAGAGGAAAAGGAATTAAAAGAAAAGAAGGAATTGAAAGAAAGAAAGAAACTGAGAACGAGAAACAGAGAGAAGAAAAGAGAGAAAAGAAGAGAAAAAGAAGAAAATGGCGTGAGGGAGAAGAGAAGAGGGAGGAGAAGACTTTACCGAAACGACTTCCGTCCAACACGAAAAATGTTCATCGCTACTTCCTCTTCGTGTTGGTACCAAAATCTTCATCATCAACTCACTCTCCTCAAATCCACCATTTTCGAAATTTGGAGAAAAGTGGAGGTTTTGTTGTTCAAGCTCAAAGGGAAGCTTTGGATGGTGTTTGGGAGCGAGCTCAAGGTGGATAGCGCAAATATTGAAGTCCGATTTGGAGTTGTGAAGAATCAAGGGTTTTAGGGAGAAAATTGGATTTATGTGTGAATAGTGTCATGGAGGTTAGAGGAGGAAGATGATGAATAGTATCAGTGGAGAATTTTGGGGAAATCGGTATTTCGGTCAAAAAGCGGTTTCGTGATCGAGCGGAAAGTTTTGGAAGCGGGTTGGAGCGACGTCGGAACGGAAAGTTTATGCGGGGAATGTTCGTGTGGTTACTCGGCGAATTCGGCTCGATCGTGGTTCACGCTTCAAGGGTGAGTTCTACTCACGTTTAGGATTTTTGTTTTTCGAATTAATTGATAAACTGTTTTATCGCTTTCGCTGGACTGGAATATTTCTGAATATTGTCTGTTTCGGGTTAGGAATCGATCGGAGCGAGCCTCGTGTTGTGTTGTGTCGTGTTGAAACGGAATTTTTGGTAATTCGATTTCGAAAGATTTTGACTTAAAAACCGCTATTCGGAAAAATATGTCGTTTTTGATAAAATTCGTTTTGAATGAGTTTTTGATTGACTTGAATGATTGTGTGACTTTGATTGGAACTGTTTTTATGGTTGTCAAATCTGTTTTTAATCGGAACAAGAATCGGAATAGAGCGGAGTAGCGAATTTCGCAAGAAAACGGAAAACCTGCACTTTTCTGCAGAGGGTCGCGTCGCGACCCGTTCTCATCGCGTCGCGACCTGGCCCAGTTTTGTTACGCAAAATGTTTCTGTCGTTTTTCGCGTCGCGACGGTATCAGTTCGCGTCGCGACGGTTTACAGAATTTCAGCAACCAAACACTGTTTTTCGTTTCGCGATAACTTTCGATCCGGGAACCCGATTGAGATGTTCCAAGATGCGTTGGAAAGCTTATTCAGAGGCCTAACTGAATATTCTAGTTTTAAGGCAAAATAAACTGTTTTCGAAGTTGAAAATTGTGTCGAAAAGAGGTAAGTTAGAGTACGAGTGTGAACTTGGTTTTATAAAAGCGTGGGCTAAGTGTTCAACTGGTTATTTGAGGTGATGGACCCTGAGTTCATATGATTACAGACCTGTGTGTGTATATATATCGAGTTGGGTGACGACCCATGTGTAACATACTAGGCGGGGCAGTCATGATCCCCTTTCCTAGGCTCCATGCCAATGGGAGAATGTACTATTGGTAGGGGGGTTCACCGGGATTCAGCGGTTACGCAGTCGGTGTTATGTTAAATTAATTGTTGTGCGGTCCACCGGGATGTAGCGGTCACGCAGCCGGTGTCGTACTGAGTCATAACAGGTTCACCGGGATGTAGCGGTAACGCAGTCGGTGATCTGTTGAATTGTTTTGTTGTGCGATTCACCGGGATGTAGCGGTCACGCAGCCGGTGTCGTACTGAGTTATAGCAGATTCCCCGGGATGTAGCGGTCACGCAGCCGGTGGAATGCTATGTGTAAAATAATGCGGTTCACCGGGATGTAGCGGTCACGCAGTCGGTGCCGTGTTGAGTTAAAAATGTTTTTAAACAAGTACCGAGAGAGCGAGTAGGGGTCTCGGTAGAACTCACTGAGATTGTATCTCATTGTTTATATGTTGTTGTTTTACAGAGACACAGGGACAGCGGAAATCCAAGAGGCACGAGTAGGTTGAGCTCGGACTGGTTGCTGATAGCCTAGCTTTATATTTAAGCTTATTTCCCTTCTGTTGTCTGTATACTAAAACATTATGTATTTAAGGTACATCTTTCTTCCGCTTTCTTGTATGATACTGAATACTATAATTGCTGATGGTATATGGTCTGAGAACCATATTGTCTTGTTGTAAATAAGACTGTTTGGGTTTTATTCAGCGAAAAATTTATAGTGATATTCAGTGTCTAGGCAGGAAATATATCTCTGATGTGTTACTAATGTGCACTTTGGTATTTTTAATCGATAAATTATACCGGGGTGTTACACTTTGCAACACCTCTCTCGTTTTTGGGTCATCAACGACACCATTGTAACACCCCGGTATTTCTAACATGTAGAGAGACCGAAGATGCACAGATGCGGAAGTTCAGAGGACACAATTCGTGTTTAAGTTTTGGACATACAAACTTTTTCCGAAATAAAAACATAATCGGAAATAACATTACTTCATAAAGTAGAAGTTCATCGGTTTCATACCGAACGGAATACAATATCCAAGTCCAAATACCCAACAGCAACATAAACCGGTTCGTAAAACTCATAACCAATACAAGTTACACAACCAAAAAGAACGACAAAAGAACTAAGGATAATATGACTAAGTCTTCAGCACCTCCGAGAGTATACCAACTACTCGTGCACAATAGTCTTCCTTTTTCCCTGCTTCTCTGAAAAACAACAAATATGGATTGGGTGAGATAACATTATCTCAGTGAGTCCTACCGTGCGCCCTCACTGACACTTGGTTCAATTTATTACACCGTTACAACAAAAGCTGACATAACAATGTCTTATTTATTAATTGAATTGCCGACTGCACAACGACTGCTAATCCCGGCAATTCGTGTTCTTAATTTATTAATCGAAACGCCGACTATGCAACGACCACTAATCCCGACGAATCGTGTGTTTAACTTATTAATCGAAACACCGACTGTGCAACGACCACCAATCCCGGCGAATCGTGTATTTAACTTAGCACAAACCGGCTGCACAACGCCTGCTAATCTGGTAACCCATGAGTTGACCACGCCAAAACACATTAGGGCCTAGGGTGAGGGCTCATGACTTCCCTTCCTAGTATTCTACTTGTCGGGTCGTCACCCAACGCGATACATATGACAATACGCATCAAATTCTCGAGAGTTAGATAATTTATATCTTTTTCGATCACCAAAGGATCAATCACATAATAGTTGGATAAACAATATCCATATCGATCTATAATCCATTTTCAGGAATTCATATATTTGTCCTCCGGCATTATAATCATATTCAAGTGGCATATATAAACATATATATTCAGTAAGTCCATCAGACGGTGTACCCACACGTATCCTAGGGTTTCGGTTTTTCAATCAAATATGCTTTCGAAGCTTTATTTCAAAATACGGTTTTCAATAAGGCAATATCCTTAAAATTGGTTGGGAAGAAGATTAGGAGTGATTCGGGATCGAAAGGAGCGACCAAATGAGAAATCGGAGTCCGGTAACAGAAGCTCACGCACGGTCCGTGCCCAGGAAGCACGACCCGTGCGTGATTCCCCAAATTTTATACTGCCAACCAGAAGCCCACCCACGATCCGTGCCCAGGGGCGCACGATCCGTGCGTGATGCTTTATTCCTTCATTCAGTCAATTACGAAGCAGACACACGGTCCGTGCCCAGGGGCGCACGACCTGTGCGGTCTGTTCTGTTTCTCTATTTTCCAATCCGATTCTCATTCCGCTTTTCCGTTTCTCGCCCAAATCGAATTCCGATCGTAATCCAACCTAAAAAGGGATTTAATAAACCACATTCCAGACCATATTCCAGTGAAAGCGTTTAAATCACAATTTCGTAAATTGTTCAACAATTCAATAAAAAAAACCGTAAAAACGCGATATTGCTCAAAAACGGTTTTCGGTTCCAAAATCTTTCGAAAACTGATAAATGCCTTATGACTCAAACCGATGTGTTTTCAAGACACGAAAAATATCCCTATCCGTGAGTAGAACTCATCGTGATGTCGATTTTGCTAGGAACTCCCACCGAGACACGGGAAGACCGAAAAGTAAAACGCGCGAACGAGAACCGAAGGCACCAACTAGAGCGGAACAGCAACCTCTCCTACCAAATCACTTGCAACAGCAGCAACCTTCAAGTTAGTAACTGACTTCCCCAATTCAAAAATCAACACCAACACTTCCTCTTAAGCATCAAAACAGCAACAGGCAAGACAAACTCCTTCCAAAACTCACAAGCACTCACACTTGGAGCTTCAAGGAATGAAAATGGGATTGAGAGTTAGAGGGAGGATCAGTTCCTAACTTTGGTACCATTGGATTCAGAATCAAAAATGGAGTAGAGGGAGGGTTAGAAGACTTACATGCAGTTGATTTTGGTGATGTTCCCCTCCTTCTTCCTCCTCTCTCCTTCTCGCCCTCCTCCTTCCTTTCTTCTCTTGTTCAGCTTCTTTTTTCCTCTTTTCTTTTCAGCTGAAGGCAATGTTTAAGTGTGAGGGTGAGTTCAGTGGGTGAATATGGGCTGGGGGTTTAATGATGGTGAAAAGACCGTTTTTCCCTTGGCCCATAAAATGATAGTTTAGGTGCTGAAAATTCCTTTCGGTACAAAACTTTCTCGATTAATCCGGTTCCGATCCGAAATTCCTCAATTCTTTCACTTCGTAATTGATTGGAATTTTCATAATTATATTTTAGGCTAAAGTACTCCCGGAGTCCCTTATCTTTATTTAAAGTAACGAATTAGTCCTTTATGTTTTTTTTGTCCCAAATAAGTCCTTTATCTTTCAAATTTTTGACACATAAATCCTTTTCCGTTAACAGTGCTGATTTATGTGTCAAAAAAAAAAGGATTTATGTGTTAAAAATTTGAAACATAAAGGACTGATTTGAGACAGAAAAGGATTTATGTGTCAAAAATTTAAAACATAAAGGACTGATTTGGGACAAAAAAAAGATAAAGGACCAAATCGTTACTTTAAATAAAGATAAAGGACCCCGGGAGCACTTTAGCCTATATTTTAAATAACTAGGGACGTGAAAAGACAGATTTTCCCTTCATCCCCAATTCCTTATTTAAAAATATGAACAAGCCACTATTCGATGGAGAATAGGATTTCTTGACAAATTTCTCGACTATTAATCCCCGAGACACGACCAATCATTCCCACAAATAATTAATCGGTCTTAGGTATCATAGTACAAGCCTTTAAAAATTAGGGATGTTACAATCACCCCAACTTTTAAAATTTTGTCCTCAAAATTGACAAGACGTACCTTACTGAAAGAGATATGGATATCGAGTCTGCATGTCTTCTTCCAGTTCCCAGGTAGCCTCTTCGGCTGAAAAGCCATCCCAGACTACTTTGACAATCGGAATTGTCCTTGAACGCAAAGTCTTCATACCGCGCTCTAAGATATGGCTAGGATAAGGTTGAAATGACAAGTCCGGTCGCAGGTCAATCGTATCAACACTCAACGGTTGATGCAGATCGGGAACATACTTCCTCAACCGAGACACGTGGAACACATCATGGAGATTTGATAGGGCCGGAGACAATGCGAGGCGATAGGCAACTGGCCCAATTCGCTCGATGATTTGGAAAGGTCCAACATATCGAGGACTGAGCTTCTTCCCTCGCAAAGCTCTTCCGGTGCCTATGGTTGGAGAGAATTTCAAGAATACATGATCACCAAGCTCAAATTCCAACGGTCTCCTTCGGTTGTCAGCATAGCTCTTTTGCCGACTCTGAGCAACCTTCATCCTTTCTCGGATTAACTTGATCTTCTCAGTAGTCTCGCGAACCATATCGGGTCCCAAAAACTTATCTTCACCAATCTCCCACCAACACAACCGAGTTCTACTCTTCCTACCATAAAGTGCTTCAAACGGTGCCATTCCAATGCTGGAGTGGTAACTGTTGTTGTAGGAGAATTCTACTAATGGAAGATGGTCCTCCCATTTTCTCCCGCTATCGAGCACACAAGCCCGAAGCATGTCCTCCAGAGTCTGAATAGTCCTCCGTCTGACCATCAGTCTGAGGATGATAAGCAGTGCTAACCAGCACTCTAGTTCCCAAAGCTTCATTCAATGCTTTCCAAAATCTAGAAGTAAACTTGGGATCTCGGTCTGACACGATACTCGTTGGAACTCCATGCAGTCTGATAATGTTCTTCACATATTCATCTGCTAACTTGGAAACTTTATAAGTCGAGCGAACAGGAATAAAGTGAGCGGATTTAGTCAATCGGTCCACTACTACCCAAATAGAATCATTGCCGGCCTGTGACCTCGGCAAACCCATGACGAAGTCCATTGAGATATCTTCCCACTTCCAAACTGGTACATCTAGCGATTGTAACTGACCGCCCGGTCTTCGGTGTTCCGACTTAACCTTCTGACAAGTTAAGCACCGAGAAACAAATTCTGCAACCTCGGCCTTCATCCCAGGCCACCAATACATTAACTTCAAGTCTCGGTACATCTTGGTGGATCCCGGATGTACAAAGTACTGACTCCTATGAGCTTCTTCCAATACTTGCCTTTTGATATCATCATCATCGGGAACACAAATCCTCCCATTAAAGCAAATCATGCCATCACTATCCTCAGTAAAATCTGGCGATCCTCTCTAAGACTGTAACTTCATATCAGCTCCTTGAGCTACACGGATTTGTTCCCTTAGCACACTGGCTATCCGTATATGCCGCAACACTATGCGGTCCCTCTTTCTTGCCACCTTGAGCTTCAAGTCTCTGAATGACTCCAACAAAGCCATCTCGTGAACCATTAACCTTGCCGTGTGGATAGACTTCCTGCTCAGAGCATCTGCTACCACATTGGCTTTCCCAGGGTGATATTTCAATTCGAAGTCGTAGTCCATCAAAAATTCAGTCCACCTTCTCTGTCTGTTATTCAACTCCTTTTGGTCAAACAGATACTTCAAGCTCTTGTGATCACTAAAAACTTCGAAACGAGAACCGTAAAGGTAATGTCTCCAAATTTTCAGTGCAGACACAATAGCCGCCAACTCTAGGTCATGAGTTGGGTAATTCCGTTCGTGAGTCTTCAATTGTCTAGAGGCGTAGGCCACAACATGTTGATTCTGCATGAGAACACATCCCAAACCCTTCCCAGATGCATCACTGTAAATCTGAAATCCCAATGATGGATCTGGAAGAATTAGGATCGGAGCAGAAGTTAACTTTTCTTTCAATCCAAGGAAACATTCTTTACAATCGGCATCCCAAGTAATCGGTTGACCTTTGCGAGTCAATCGAGTAAGCGGAAGTACCAATTGTGAAAAACCTTCAATGAATCTTCTATAGTAACCAGCTAGGCCCCGAAAGCTTCTGATCTCAGTCACTGACGTCGGCCGTTCCCAATTCAACACTGCTTCCACCTTGCTAGGATCAACTGCAACCCCTTCCTGGGAAATCACATGACCCAAGAACTTTACTTCGGACATCCAAAAGTCACACTTCGACGGTTTAGCATAGAGTTTCTTTTCTCGGAGTACTCCTAGGTCAAAGCGGAGATGCTGAGCATGCTCCTCAACTGACTTTGAGTAAACCAAGATATCATCAATAAAGACGACCACAAACTGATCTAGGTAGGAATGGAATACTCTATTCATATAATCCATGAATACGGCTGGAGCGTTAGTCAATCCGAAGGGCATCACCACAAACTCGTAGTGTCCGTACCTCATACGAAAAGCAGTCTTCAGAATGTCTAAGGCTCTTACCCTGATTTGATGGTACCCTCACCTTAGATCAATCTTGGAGAAAACTTTAGCACCTCGAAGTTGGTCAAGTAGATCATCTATCCTTGGTAATGGATACTTGTTCTTGATAGTAATTTTATTCAGCTGGCGGTAGTCTATGCATAATCTCATGCTTCTGTCCTTCTTCTTGACTAGCAATACCGGAGCACCCCATGGAGAAGCACTCGGTCAAATAAACTTCTTGGAAATTAATTCCTCAAGTTGGGACTTCGATTCCTTCAGTTCGAGAGGAGACATCCTATAAGGCGCTATGGATATTGGCCTTGCACCAGGCGCCAAATCTATAGAGAATTCTACCTCTCGCTCCGGAGGCAAAGAGGAAACTTCCTCGGGAAAAAGATCTAAGAATTCATTAACAACTTGAACAGACGATTAATCCAAATCAGCTTCAGTTGATGCAGACAAAATAACAACAAAAGCTTCCTCACCTTGGAATAGAGACTGGCTGGCTGAAGCGAACGAAATAACACCATCATCTGCAGGTAGTGGATGTTTCGCTACTTCAGAAGGAAAATTAATTGCACGATTGAAACATTCAATAGTAATGTGATTGGAAGTCATCCAATTCATTCCCAAAACGATCTCCATTCCCCTCATAGGCAAACAGATAAAATCAACGACAAAATCCCTGCCTCCTATTGTAAGCAAACAGTTAAGGCACAATGATTGGGTTCGCACACGACCCTTTGCAGCAGTAAGGATAGTTATTGGCTCGGATATTGGGGATACTGTTAATCCTAACCGTTCAGCACATGCTTCTGAGATAAAGCAATGAGTAGCACCAGAGTCATACAGAATATTAACAGTTTGATTAAAGAGAGAACCTGTACCCCTTATAAGATTATCAGCTGGTTTGATGGTCTTAGCATCCAACGTGTTGACTCGGGCCTGCCTCGGAGCATCAGAAGACTCCAAGAAAGCTTTCCTTGACGGGCAATTATTAGCATAATGGCCCACTTCTTTGCAAAGGTAGCATTGGTTTGGTCCCACCTGGCATTTGCCTTTATGAAATTTCTTGCAGATGTCGCACTTGCTAAGCCTTGCAGAGTCACTTGACTGTATCTGTTTCCTTTTATCCTTATTCCCTCTATATCTAGGGTTTGAAGAAGTCGAATCATTTCCTCTGCGCTTGTCCTTTCAGAAATCCTTCCTCTCACCATACATTCTTTTAAGATCGCTCTCAGCTGAATGAGCTTGTTGAACCAAAGCAGGATAAGTGGTCATGGAATAAGAACTGAGACCTTGATTCACATCGCCTCTCATACCTTGTCTGAACATTACCATTTTCCACTTATCATCAGGAGCGGTGGTCCCCAATTCATAGAATTGTGACAACCTCTCAAATTTTGCAGCATATTCCCCAACTGTCATCTCTCCCTGTTTCAAACTCAGAAATTCCATCTGCTTGGCAAGTCTTTGAGAGTCGGGAAAATAATGACCCAAAAACAATTCCTTGAAATTACTCCACTCAAGAGGAGTTCCCTGAATTTGTAGCATTCTACGAGCATTAACCCACCAGGTGTGAGCATCCTCGTCCAGATCGTTAGCAGCACAAGTTACTTTTTCTCCTTCAATGCATTGCAAAGTATCAAAGATCCGTTCCATGGCATCTACCCAGAAATGGGCTTTCATTGCCTCGGATCCTCCTTTGAAGGTTGGGGGTTTCATCTTCGGAAACCGGAAATACACCCTGTTGGGATCCTCAGGTGTTGGCACATTGACTGGCTCAGCTGGTTGTGGTTGAGGCATCTGATGCATCTGCTCCATTTGAGCCATTTGAGCCATCTGTTGCTGTTGCAATAGCATCATGTCATTCATCATTTTCTGCTGAGTCTCGATGACATTCTGCATCCATTCTTGATGAGGATCAACAGGTGGGTTTCTCCTACCTCTTCCAGCCATGATTCTGCGAAATATGCACAAAGTATTAAGTTGATCAGGCTCAATGTCTAATAGCATACTAGGAAGAATCAGACTTAGAAGACGTAAAAGACTCTTAACATCTAAGTCCGACTAGGTCGAACCGCTCTGATACCAAATGTAACACCCCGGTATTTCTAACATGTAGAGAGACCGAAGATGTACAGATGCAGAAGTTCAGAGGACACAGGTGTTGGGTTGCTGTTGGGTATTTGGACTTGGATATTGTATTCCGTTCGGTATGAAACCGATGAACTTCTACTTTATGAAGTAATGTTATTTCCGATTATGTTTTTATTTCGGAAAAAGTTTGTATGTCCAAAACTTAAACAGGAACTGTGTCCTCTGAACTTCCGCATCTGTGCATCTTCGGTCTCTCTACATGTTAGAAATACCGGGGTGTTACATTACTTTTGTAACATCCTGGGCCCTTTTCTTACTTAGTAGGCTACCCAACGATGCACTCATGATCTTCTCTACCCCCCATGTAGAGTTTTTGCCTTCCGTGGGAATCGAACCATGTACCCTGAGGCTTAGGTACATGCTCAATGCATTCCCACTACCAATTGATAGTAGTTCCATTGGTAGTGGGAATGCATTGAGCATGTACCTAAGCCTCAGGGTACATGGTTCGATTCCCACGGAAGGAAAAAACTCTACATGGGGGGTAGAGAAGATCATAAACACCATCTTTGTTATGTCGGGCTTCTAACCACAAAACATGTCGGTCAATAGATTCAAGAGTATGATCTTTTCCGGCCTCCCGCAGCTATTAAAATTTACCATTTATTAGTAAATAAATCAAAAGATTAATTTAGTAAATGAAAGATAAAATAAAAGATAATGTGCCTACCAATTGATCTTCAAAAGATGGTTTTCTCCATGAAGAAACTTACAAAAGATGGTTTTCTCCATGAAGCGCCCCTGATGCTCAAAATACGCAGGGCCTTTAAGGGCGCTTTTTAACAAGCGCCTCTGATGCTCAAAATACGCAGGGCCTTTAGGGGCGCTTTTTAAAAAGCGCCCCTAAAGGCCCTACGTATTTGGGCATTAGGGGCGCTTTTTAAAAAGCGCCCCTAAAGGGTGCGCCCTTTTTCTACAGTTTTGTTGTAGTGACTATCATTAAGTTCAGCTCAAAATGACCTCTAAATTTTATTCATTGATATAACAGAACATGCTTTTCTCAAAACAAAACATAAACTTAGACCTAGGTCCTCCCCCCTACATAGGACTCAACAGTATCCCCACTGCTCATGCAACAAACTATTAGGGAAGGCCTAACAAAGACACAACATAAACGCAGCACCGGATCTGCATCTGCAACAGCAGACCCAGCAACAGCGGAGGGTTCCTTCATTTTCAGCACAAACGCAGCTACCAATTCCAGAGCTGTCTTTGCTGCAGCAGCAGCTTTTTCTTCTTCAGTCATTGCTACAACATCAGGTGCTGCAGCATCTTCCTTTTCAGCAGTGGCCTTAGCAATTGTTTTCTCTACTTGGACCTCTTCTTCATCATTCACTCCATCACTCTCTTCATTCTCTTCCTCTTGCACCTTCTGAAAATTCTTTTTTCTGGCCAGCATCTTGGTTGAATCCTTTTTCATGAAGTGGCACTAGTGCTTTGAGCTGTCTCAGTGTTCTCAGTTGCTGCAGCATCCACAGGTGCTTCAGGAATGGGTTTAGGGTCTTTTGGGGTGTGGACTTGTAGGTTTTCAGTGTTCAAGGGTAGTGGTTGGGGTAGAATGATGGTTGATGGGTTAATGGTGGGTTGATTGGGTGGTGACTAAGGTGGTGTGGATGGTTTTAGTGATGTTGTTGTGCGTGTGAGTGAGGTATGGGTAGTTTCTAGATTGGGTTCAGTGGAGGCTACGGTGTCTGGAGTGGGGTTGACTGGTGGGGTTTTGGGTGTTGGGTATAGATTGGGATCCATTTCAATATTAATATGGTCATCCCATTCTTTTTCTTCTTTCTCACTTTCTTCAGATGTATCCTCTTCTTCCTCACCACTTTCTTTATCTAATTTAGCCAAAATCCCCCTATTCTCTTCCTTCTCCCCCTCACTCAAGGATTCTTCATCATCCATGAATAGAGGGTCTTCTTCTACTTCAAGAACCTTTTTCTTTCCCTTCCTATCTGCAGTACTTTTCTTCTTCTTTGCACTAGGTGTTTTCAGTTCTTCCTCTATGAATGGCTCCAATTCAGACTCTTCCTCAAGTAGCTTTTCATGCTCTAATGCATCCTTTAGAACCCACTCAGCCCGTTGCTGCAGCACAGCATCACTGCCAGAAGCTGCAGCAACAAAAGGCTTCATTTTCAGCACAGTAGGGAATGCTACCATGGGATATCCTCTATCTTCTCCCTTTACAATCTCCACTCCTGCCGTAACACACAGCTCCGTGATTAAGCATGGGAAGAACAAATACCTAGTTGTCTTTGTTTGGCAAAACAGGATTTCCCTTTGAATTATTCTGCCCACATCAACTTCCTTTCCTCCGAAAATCGCATCCAACAACAGCATTCGCTCCTTCTCAACATTTGTTGTGTGAGAGGTTGGCAAAATGGAGTGCTTGATGAAATTAAACCATACCATAGCTTGCTGATTCAGTGCTCCTTTTTTATCTTGAACTCATTGTTTGTTCCCTTTTCCCAAGCAGAAATGGCACTCTTGACGGCTTCCATTTCTTGCTTTCCAATGTTGCTAACCTTCTTCGCAAAAGTCAGCCCGTTGTACTCCAACCTTAGTGCTCATTGATGGTTCCGGGGTCAAACTTAACAGGGACATTGCGAACTACAGAGTACGATGGAGTTTTCCCTTCTTTTGCTGGCTTGATTCCCTCATAGAACTCCCTTACTACTGCGACGCAAAACGAGGAGAGATGCTGCACAAACTGCTCCCAGCCAAGAGATTGCACTGTTGCTGTGAACGCAACAGAAGCCTCTTTCACATCAAAACCTCTAGCGGCCCAGAAATTCATCCTCTGGAACTTCGATTGACCTTTGGTACCATCATCACCCTTTCTTGACGATCTTCGCTTCAATTGACTCGATTGGCCACAGTCAAGGGTTGTTTGCCTCTTTCCAGTGGATTTTGTTGCGCTTTGCTTGCTACGGGTCATTGCGGTTAGAATGCAGAAAACGATCAAAAAAATGGAGCATGTGAGAGTTTGAGAAGGTGGGATTTGCGGGATGGGTGATCAATGGAGGGTTCGGTTTTCGCAAGTGAGAATGATAGAGTAAGTTTGAGAGTGAAGGCGGTTTTAATGATGGAGAGGTGGTTTTGGGGGGTTGAGATATTTAATGATATGACCGTTATAGGTGTCGTGTATGGCTGGGGTTCATTGGTGGGATATGTGGCGTGACTGATGGTAAGTGATTGGACAGGGCAGTGACACCTCAGCAAAAATTTTTTGACTTAGAAGACTTCGCCCCTTTTTACCAGCGCTTCTGCTCACGCAACAATTGCGGCAGTAATGCTGCCAAGGCAATGCTGCAGCACCAACTGCTACCGCAACAAAATTCATCAATCACCAATTATTAGCTGAAAGCCTGCAACACAAACAGAAACAAAACACAATTTATTAGTTTAAACCTATGGGCTGCCTCCCAGTAGGGATGGAAAAACGAGTTGAGCCCGCGGGGCCGACCTGCTAGCCCGCCAAAAAATGGCGGGTTGGGCTGGTGATTTCACCCCGCCAACCCGTTGTGGCCCGCCCTGCCTAACCCGCCAACTCGGCGGGCCACAAGCGGGGCGGGGCGGGCCGGCCCGCCAAACTTTTATTTTTTATTTTTTCTTGTTTTTATCTATTTCAAAATATTTTTTAATGTTTTTTGGCGGGTTTGGGCGGGCTAACCCACTAACCCGCCTATTTTAAGCCCAAAAGTATGCTTTAAAATACATTTTTATATGTTAATTTTGATGGCGGGCCGACCCGCCAACCCGCCAACTCACGGCGGGGCGGGGCGGGCTCAAGTTCTCAACTCAACTATTTTGGCGGGCCGCCCCGCCCCGCCTATTTTTGGGCGGGCTCACGGCGGGGCGGGCCGGGCCGGCCCGTTTTGCCATCCCTACCTCCCAGTAGTGCTTGGTTTAAGAGTCCTCAGCCAGACTATCCTCTAATGTTAGAGGTCTTGCAATTCAGTGGTGACTTTGTCCCTCACCACAGATTCTCCAAAATATGGCTTCACCCTCTGACCATTAACTTTGAATGTTGACTTAGTGGCTTCATCATACAAATCTATAGCACCATGGGGATATACCTTCAACAACTTGAATGGACAAGACCACCTAGACTTAAGTTTCCCAGGGAACAATTTGAGTCTAGAAATGAACAACAAAACTTGTCCCCCTTCAATGAGTTCCTTCCTTTGGATCTTCCTGTCATGCCAAGCATTGTTCATGATTATCCATCTGGCAAGTACTATTTTTATCAAAGCCTCTTATCTCAATTTCTCGTCCTATGGCCTCAGCTATGTCCTAGCCTTGGTTTCCTGTTTTTACGTTGTTACCCAGTCGAGTGGATGGAACTGATGACGCAAAAATAAAACCCGAGTTATTACAATTACGGTGAGTCATTAATTAGACGTTTGACGACCTATCTTCCGCAAACCGATGCGGCGAAGTGACAGTTCCCTAGGCAGAACTCATTGCATCTTATAGGTATAAATAGCTATATTGTCAATCGTTCTAGGTTAATGTTGCTTCCCATTTATTTGCTAAAACTTCACTGTCTCCTCCACACTCTCGTTTCTCCATTTTCCCTTGCTTTCCTCTTTCTCAGAACCCATATCCATTTGCGACAATGTCTTCCAACCAAGAATGCCATCACCAGATCGCTTCCTCCTCCGGACACAGCCACCAAGCTCCTCCAGCTAACTCGGTCCCCTTCAAAATCTTCTCTACCGTCAGGACTCTAGTCACCTTCCACTGCTAGCGCCAATCATGGTGTCAATATATTTCAGGACTGCTTTAAACTTGAGAGCATACCCATCACAATCACTTGGTATAATGTGGAGGCCAAACTTCACGAACTCATGGGTTGGTGATAACTCTATTTTATATAGAGTTATTCATACATTTAAACTTGGATCATTGCTTATTTTCAAGAACATTAATATATAAATATAGCTTATTTATTAAGAAACAACATTTTAAAGATTCAAATGGATAAGGACAATGAATTAGGCAAATTGCATATATCTTGTTAGGGTTGATGTTTTGTTCAGTGCAGCTACTTCAGGTGTGCCCACACTGCCTGCACTAGGAGTGCCCACACTGCCTACACCTGCTAAACCAGAACTTTGGACCAAAACATCCAAGGACCATTCCAATGCTTCAACACTTGATATGTGACGTCATGCCTAGTCATATGGAGCAGATCCACTTGCAGAATTCGGCGCCTACTATCAAAGACTAGTTGAGAAGCTCACTCACTCAAGGACATGTGGCACTCAGTTATTGGACCACCCCATGTGAACTTCACGGAAATGACCAACTTGAACAACTTGCTTGATGGGAGGTCTGCAACTAACCATGGTTAATTATCTCAGCAATAATTTCGCGCCAAAGGAAACCCTCCAAGGGAGGAAAGCTCTCTTGCCTATAAATAGAGACCATATCTTCACTTGGAAAGCATCCTTCATCCATTTCTTACAGGATCATTTAGTTTAGTTATATTCATAGCTTAGTTTAGTTTTTGTTTACGTTTCTGAAGAGAAGGAAGGTAAGGAGGTGCTTGACAACCACTCCCTTCACTTCTACTTGGAGGAAACTTGTGTAAGGAAATCATCTTGTACTTCAACTTGGAAATCTCATGCAAAAGTTCTTCTACTTGAGTAATCTCTATCATTTTAAGTTATTTTGCAATATTACTCATTTTGTTATGTTCCTTACAAATTCTTTCTATTCTATAATGAGTAATATAAGCTAATTTCCTTAAGTTGAGATGTTATAGCCTTGTAATGAACTTCTAAGTAAGTATATGTGGTTCAAGTAGTGTATACATTTTAACTCTTGTGTAATAATTCTTTCAAAACTTATTCTGAATTTGATCACCTTAGAATAGGTAAACTTGTAACAGCAGACATGGGTGACATTTAAGACATCAAGAGTTAATAAGAATGAGTGTTTGTAACAACATCTTTGTTAAACTAACTTTAATAAGGATTTGATTGTTAAAACCGTGTTAAGTCCTAGACATAGGATAACATAGTTCTTAGGGTGATACAGTGGGTGTTTAAGAGACAAGAGTGAACCTATTTAGCATGCCTAGACATAGGAAGCTTGTAATGAAACTCTGAAGAAAGTGACTGAAAGGCATGTACTCATGCAGCTGCACTCAGTGTACCTACATTGCCTACACCACTAAACTCTTAGAAGTGATTTACTTAGGCGAAAACATCTCAACTACTTTATCTAACTGATTTGCTACATATATTTACTGTTTATATTGTTTAAATACAATTTGTACACTCCAACCAATTGTCACTAAGTATACACTCTAAGCAACATAGACTTTTCATAATACCTGTGGGTTCGACCTTTTCTTATCATTATATTACTTGTGTGACTATGTATACTTGCATACTATTTTCCACACCAAGTTTTTGGCGCCGTTGCCAGGAATTATTGTAAAATTTTAGTTGTTTAAAAGTGTTAATTTAGTGTTTTTATTTTTAGTACTGCTGGTATTCGGTTTTCTGTGCAGAGCATCTAGTGAAGATACACTTAGTGCAGAAGCACTAGTTTATGCCTAGAGATAGACCACCAGAATTTGATTGTGATCCAGAAATTGAAAGAAGATTTAGGAGATTGCTAAGACAACAAAGACAAAGACAACAAGGCTGCAGAAGTATGTCTCACCACAGTGAAGATGCCTCAGTGAGAGGGGGACCAAATTCACACCAACAACCTGAAGGTGAAGCAGATCACAGACAACAATTCATTCAAATGGGACCAATAGGTATGATTAATGATAGGGATAGACCTATGAGAGACTATGCTCAGATTAATCATCAACATATGCAAACTAGTATAGCTAGACCTCATATTGATGCTGTTCACTTTGAATTTAAACCCATGTAGTTCCAAATGTTACAAACAATTGGTCAATTTGGTGGATCTCCTCATGAAGATCCCCATGAGCATTTAAAGCAATTCATAGAAGTTTGTAGTAAGTTTTTCATTCCTGGTTTTAGTGAGGATGCATTTAGGCTTAAGTTATTTCCATACTCTCTGAAGGATAGGGCTAAATCATGGTTAAATTCTTTAGAGCCCAATTCTATTCATACATGGACTTAATTAGCTGAAAAATTCTTAAGCAAATATTTTCCTCCAATTAAAAATGCTAGGATGAGACATGATATTACATCTTTTAGGCAAAAAGAATTTGAATCATTGTTTGAAGCATGGGAAAGATGGAAAGAGCTGTTAAGAAAGTGTCCACATCATGGTTTACCTGTCATTATACAAATGGAAACATTTTACAATGGTCTAGAACCAAAAACCAGAGTGATGCTTGATGCATCAGCTGGTGGTGTTCTTTTGAATATGTCTTATAATGAAGCATGTGATCTAATTGATAGGATATCTACAAATAGTTCTAGTTGGCCCACTGATGGGGCAAGTGCCCAAAAGAAAACTTCTGGGGTACATGAGATTAGTGACATATCAACCCTATCTGCTTAAGTAGCCTCTTTAACTAATATGATCAAACAGTTCACTAGTGCACCTACATCTAGTGTAGCCACTCCTAAGGAAAACACTGCAGCAGCCATAGAACAAGCCCCTCCAGGAACTACAAGTCGTGTTTATTGTGGGGGAGGCCATGTGTATGAAGAGTGTCCTAGCAACCCAATCTTTGTCAATTATGTTGGTTACAATAGGAATAACAACCCTTACTCTAATACCTACAATCCAGGATGGAAAAACCACCCAAATTTTAGATGGAACAATGCCAGTGCTCCTGCACCAAGTGCACCTGCACCAGCTACTCCTCCTGATTTTCAATCTCAGAATCAACAAAAACCAAATCCACCTGCCACTGATAATTCTCTAGAAGGTTTGCTTAAATCATTCATTAGTGAAACTAGAACTGCTAGGCAAGCCCAAGATGCATCAATTAAGAATCTAGAGAACCAAGTAGGACAATTAGCAACTGCATTGTATCAAAGACCTGCAGGTGCATTGCCCTCAAATACAGAAGCATCAACTTCACAAAGGCAAGGTAAGGAACAAGTAAAGGCCATTTCTTTAAGAAGTGGTAAAGATTTAAAAGGAACAAATGAGATTGAAGGTAAAAATAAGGGAGAAAAGTACATGAGGAGAAACACCTGATGCATCTGCATCTCATACAACTCCAACTCCAAGGTTAGTTCCTGAATATCCTCCTCCTCCCTTTCCTCAAAGATTGAAAAAAGTACATGAGGAGAAGCAGTTCAGTAAGTTCTTAGATGTTTTAAAACAATTGCATATCAATGTTCCTTTAATAGAAGCACTACAACAAATGCCTAATTATGCTAAATTTATGAAAGATGTGCTTTCTAAGAGAAGGAGATTAGGAGAATTTGAAACTGTTGTAATGTCAAAAGAATGCAGCTTAATCTTGAAAAACAAGATTCCAAGAAAATTAAAAGATCCAGGTAGCTTTACAATTCCTTTTTCTATAGGTAAGTTCTACACTGGTAGAGCATTGTGTGACTTAGGTGCAAGTATCAACTTGATGCCTAAGTCCATCTTTACCAAATTAGGAATTGGAAATGCTAAGCCTACTACCTTAACACTCTCTCTAGCTGATAGATCAATAGCATATCCAGAAGGAATCATTGAGGATATCTTGGTACAAGTTGAAAAATTTGTGTTTCCTGCAGATTTTGTTATCCTTGATTTTATTGCAGATGAGGAAGTGCCTGTTATACTTGGAGGGCCATTCTTAGCAACAGGAAAGACATTGATAGATGTGCAAAGAGGAGAATTGACCATGCGAGTAAATGATCAAGAGGTGAAATTTAATGTATTGAATGCTTTGAAGTATCCTACAGAGGAGAGTGAAGAGTGTTCAGCAATTTCTCTTGACCATTTGGTGGAGAAGCAATTCCACAAGCAATATGATCACCTTGCCAGAGTACTAGCACCAGATGCAGCTACACTGCCTGCATGGGACATCATTGAGAATGGAATGCTAACAGAGAAAGAAACAACACCTAAGGTATGGGCTAGAACTTATGAATCTCTTAATCTAGAAGATCCCAATCTTAGAAAGAATTTACCTTCTATAGAGCAACCTCCTAAGCTTGAATTAAAAGAACTGCCTAAACACTTAAAGTATGCTTTCTTAGGTGAAGATAATACACTTCCTGTAATTATTGCATCTGAATTATCTATAGAACAGGAAATTGATCTTATTAACACCTTAAAAAAGCATAAGAAGGCCATAGGCTGGCAAATGGCAGATATTAAAGGGATTAGCCCCTCCATATGCATGCATAGGATAATTTTAGAAGAAAACTCTAAAAACAGCATAGAAGGGCAAAGAAGATTGAATCCCATAATGAAAGAGGTTGTTAAGAAAGAAATAATAAAATGGCTAGATGTTGGTATTATCTACCCTATTTCTGATAGTTCATGGGTTAGTCCTGTGCAATGTGTTCCAAAGAAGGGGTGGTAACAGTTATAGCCAATGAGAACAATGAATTGATCTCAACAAGAACTGTCACAGGATGGAGAATCTGTATGGATTATAGAAAACTCAATAAGGCCACAAAGAAAGACCATTTCCCTCTACCATTCATAGATCAAATGCTAGATAGGCTAGCAGGCAAGGAGTTATATTGTTTTTTAGATGGTTATTCAGGATGCAACCAAATAGCCATTGAACCAGAAGATCAACAAAAAACTACCTTCACTTTTCCTTATGGCACTTTTGCTTTTAGGAGAATGCCTTTTGGACTTTGTAATGCACCTGCCACCTTTCAGAGATGCATGATGTCCATTTTTTCTGACTTCATTGAGCAATCAATGGAAGTCTTCATGGATGACTTCTCAGTTTTTGGAGAAACCTTTTCATTGTGTCTATCCAACTTAGAGAAAATTCTCCAAAGGTGTGAAGACACCAATTTAGTGCTACACAGGGAGAAATGTCATTTCATGGTGAAGGAAGGCATTGTGCTTGGTCATAAAATATCTAAAAAAGGTTTAGAAGTGGATAGAGCCAAAATAGAGGTCATTGAGAAACTACCACCTCCATCAACAATCAAAGGGATTAGAAGTTTTTTAGGTCATGCAGGTTTTTATAGGAGATTCATCAAAGCTTTTTCAAAGATTTCAAAACCATTGTGTATGCTTTTGCAACATGATGTGCCTTTTAATTTTGATGAAACTTGTATAGAAGCTTTTCAAAAACTGAAAAAAGCATTAGTAACAGCACCAGTTGTAGTCACTCCAGATTGGAGTAAGCCTTTTGAACTCATGTGTGATGCTAGTGACTTTGCAGTAGGAGCTGTCCTAGGGCAAAGATATAACAAAGTGTTTCATTCAATCTATTATACTAGCAAAACACTAATTGAGGCTCAAATGAACTACACTGTAACAGAGAAGGAACTATTAGCAGTGGTTTTTGCTTTTGAAAAATTTAGATCCTACTTGGTTGGCACCAAAGTAATTGTATACACTGACCATTCTACCGTCAAGTATCTAATTTCTAAAAAAGATGCAAAACCAAGAATAAATAGATGGCTTCTCCTCCTTCAAGAATTTGATCTTGAAATTAGAGATAAGAAGGGGGTGGAGAACCAAGTGGCTGATCATCTCTCTAGACTAGAAAGTGATAATGCAGGTACAATTGAAGAAATCAAGGAAAGTTTCCCTGATGAGAAATTGCTAGCAATTACCATGAATGTAGCCAGTGTTTCTACACTCAGTGTGGCCACACCTCATACACCTACTCCATGGTATGCAGACATAGTAAACTACCTTGTAAGCAAAATTGTACCAAGTGATATGAGCTATCAACAGAAAAGGAGATTCTTCCATATAGTAAAGCAATACTATTGGGATGATCCCTACCTTTATAAGATGTGTCCAGATCAAATCATGAGAAAATGCATCTCTGAAGAAGAACAGCAAGCAGTGCTCATGCATTGCCATGCTGCACCATATGGAGGTCACTTTGGAAGCCAAAGGACAGCAGCTAAGGTACTCCAATCAGGTTATTTCTAGCCTACTCTATTTAAATATGCTTATTATATGGTCAAAACCTGTGATAAATGTCAAAGAAGTGGTAACATATCTGATAAACATGAAATGCCTAGAACTAATATTCTAGAAATAGAACTATTTGATGTTTAGGGTATGGATTTCATGGGACCTTTTCCACCTTCTTTTGGCAATGAGTACATCTTAGTAGCAGTAGACTATGTGTCCAAATGGGTTGACGCTGTAGCACTCCCAAATAATGATGCCAAATCTGTAAGCAAATTTTTACAAAGAAACATATTTTCAAGATTTGGCACCCCAAGAGCTATCATTAGTGATGAAGGCTCTCATTTTTGCAATAAACTCATTGAAAATCTTCTTGCAAAATATGGGATAAAACACAAGATTGCTACTGCCTATCACCCACAAACAAGTGGACAAGCTGAACTTTCAAATAGGGAAATAAAAAGAATGCTTGAGAAAATGGTTGGACCAAATAAGAAAGATTGGTCACTACACTTAGATGAAGCATTATGGGCATACAGAACAGCATATAAAACTCCATTAGGTGTGTCCCCCTATAGGTTAGTCTATGGAAAAGCATGTCAACTCCCTGTTGAATTAGAGAACAAGTCATATTGGGCTATTATGAAGCTAAATTTTGATCTCAAAAAGGCAGAAGAGCAAAGGTTTTTAGAGCCTAATGAATTAGAAGAACTTAGGCAATTCTCTTATGAGAATGCAGAGATCTATAAAAATAAAACCAAAGCATGGCATGACAAGAAAATCCAAAGGAGAGAACTTAGAGAAGGAGGAATGGTTCTGTTATACAATTCCAGGTTGAAACTATTCCCTGGAAAATTAAGATCAAGATGGTCAGGACCATTCAAACTAGTCAAAATATACCCCCATAGTGCAGTTGATCTATATGATGCAACCACTGATACCACTTTCAAAGTTAATGGCCAAAGAGTAAAAATGTACTATGGAGAGCATGTGGTGAGAGATAAGATCACCACTCATTTTGAAAAACCTTAATGCAAGGTACAAGTCAGGCTATAAGACTCTTAAAACAAGTGCTTGAGGGTGGCAACCCATCATTATATATAGCTATTATTATTATTTTGTGCAATTTGATGTTTTGTGTATTTTGTAGAAAAACAGGACAATAGAGCAGCCAGTGTTGCTACACTTGGTGTTCCTACACCTGATGCAGCCACACTGCCTACACTGGTGTTAGTATTGTGAAGAAAAGACTTGGATGAAAAAAAGTTCACTTGCCAACTCATCCAATTAGTGGGATAAACTCTGATTAGGGGATAGAGTGCTACGTGTTAAGCCTAAACACTACATGTGTCGCCTTGCATGTCACTCCTCTCCACCTAACGGCTAGTTTCCAACTAACCTTCCCACTAACTCACTCAAACCGCTCACATTCTCACAAAGCTACTCCTTCCATTCTCTCTAACAAAACCGATCATATCCATTCTCTGCAAACACTCATCTGCAACCTCTCACAAATCAATTCAAAAATCCCTAAACTTCATTCAAATCATCAATGGTGAAGAAGCAATCAGCAACGAAAGCAGCCAGTGCAGGAACAGCTGCACAATCAAGAAGATCAAGAGCAACTGCATCAATGGCTGTAATCCCAGGAAGTGAGCATTTCTGGAACATTAAATTCTTGCCAGAAAGGGGTTTCAACTTTGCAAAGGCCCATCACTCATTCCTATCAACTGTCAACAATCTACATTGGGAAAGGTTTGTGCAACCTAGAGCCTACTACTTGGAGCAACTGGTTCGTGAGTTCTACTCTGGAATTCAGAACACAAGAGGAGGGACCATTTTCTACTCAATGGTCAGAGGATACAGGAGCACAATCTGGTGAGAAGGAAGCAACTGAGGAAGCAACACCCACAGAAGGACACAAAGAAGCTGAAAAGGTAGCAGAGCAACAACAAGAGGAAACTGAGCAACAAACTGAGCAAACTCCAGTGCAGAGTGGTGTGCCTGCACTTGAAGTACCTACACTGGCTACACCAGATGTACCTGCACAAGCTACACCTAAACATGCAGAAATGCCTGAAGCTAGTGTGGATGATCCTGGTGTGCCTACCTCTGATGTGGCTACTACCAAACCAAAACCCAAGAAGATGAGAGCCAAACATAGTCCTGCTATGAGAGCCAGTCCCAGATTCCAGAAGAAAGAGTAAAAATATACCTTTTAATGTTGTTTCCAGTATTATAATATGCTTTAGTAGTATACTCTATGTGCTAAATACTATGTGTTAACTTGCTGCTATGTGTTAATTACTTTTGATTATATCTCCCAAATTTTGGATCCCTTGTTTACTCAACTTAGAGCAGTGGGGACACTGCTCATATTTAAGTTGGGGGGGGGGGAGAGTGGAGAATAGTATGTGTTTTGTGTATGCACTATATTTGCAGCATGTTTTGAACCTAGTACTAATATATATGTATGTGTGTAGAAATATGTTTGAGTAAGTATTAATAGCATGTGAGTATGTAGTGTTAGTATGTTTTAAGTTTTAGATGTACTTAACAAAGCATGATAATTTGTGTTAACATGGTGAATTAAGTGCATCAATTTGTTTTTAGACTTAAATGATTATGAAACATAGTCAATTCATATTTTTCTCAAAAATTGAAGAAGTGTATCAATGAGTCCAATTTTAAATGGTGAAAAAGCCTTGTTTTCTAGAAATGATCAGTTTTATAAATACTTTGACACAACAAAATTGAGTTTTGAAAAGAACCATGCTAGATTAAAAGCTATCTAAAGCCAAGGAATTTTTGGAAATTTGAGGTCAAAATTAGATTTTTACTAAAAATATAGAAGAGCATAAGGAATTAAGTTTGGGGAAAATTCCATGAATACAAAGGCAAAGTATGAAAGCTTGGAGAGTTCACGCCACAAGTGTCAAAACCACTCAAAAATGTCAAAAACATTCCAAAAAGCTACACTTGCCTGAGTCATATAACTGAACCTATCCCTTAAGTGCAATTGGTTTGAAAATAATGAACAAAGTTCAAAAAGAAGAAGAAAAGAAAAACAAACCAAGAAAAAAGAAGAAAAATGCATGTGGAGGTCAGTGAGGAGGGCAGTGTACGCTACCAAAAATAATCAAAAGAGTTCCAAGTGTGGCTACACAAAGTGTACCAACACCACCTACATCAAAAGGCACCTACACTCAAAATAAGGTGTACCTACAATCCAGAAAAATGATGTCTTTGCACTCACTGCATTGTATCAACAAAAAGCAAACACCACAAATAGAAATAAGGCATTGGCTCAACAAGTTTGAAACACCAAAGCCCTTTGTTGTGCTTAAGAGTCCCCTAATTCTTGAAGAAATTGTTAGTCTAGTACGTATTTTGAAAAAACTCTAAGGGTGACCAAAAGAGTTCCATCTTTTTCAAAAAGCTAAGGAGAAACTCTTTGTTTAGTTATGGAACCAATTGAAACTCAATGGGCCACACACTCACACAAATGAGTTTTTATAACTCTGAATGTTTTTTAAGAAGGCAAAGGCATAGAAAAGAAGTCCTGAAAAGAGAAAGCTCATAAAAATACACTTCAAACACTCCTTGAAAAACATGAGTTGAGATGTCTTCATAATTATAGTAGTCTTGTATTTGTTTCTTTGTCGTTGCTTGAGGACAAGCAACAATTTAAGTTTGGGGGTGTGATAACTCTATTTTATATAGAGTTATTCATACATTTAAACATGGATCATTGCTTACTTTCAAGAACATTAATATATAAATATAGCTTATTTATTAAGAAACAACATTTTAAAGATTCAAATGGATAAGGACAATGAATTAGGCAAAATGCATATATCTTGTTAGGGTTGATGTTTTGTTCAGTGCAGCTACTTCAGGTGTGCCCACACTGCCTGCACTAGGAGTGCCCACACTGCCTACACCTGCTAAACCAGCACTTTGGACCAAAACATCCAAGGACCATTCCAATGCTTCAACACTTGATATGTGACGTCATGCCTAGTCATATGGAGCAGATCCACTTGCAGAATTCGGCGCCTACTATCAAAGACTAGTTGAGAAGCTCACTCACTCAAGGACATGTGGCACACATTTATTGGACCACCCCATGTGAACTTCACGGAAATGACCAACTAGTGTATATATTTAACGAACTTCTAAGTAAGTATATGTGGTTCAAGTAGTGTATACATTTTAACTCTTGTGTAATAATTCTTTCAAAACTTATTCTGAATTTGATCACCTTAGAATAGGTAAACTTGTAACAGCAGACATGGGTTACATTTAAGACATCAAGAGTTAATAAGAATGAGTGTTTGTAACCACATCTTTGTTAAACTAACTTTAATAAGGATTTGATTGTTAAAACCGTGTTAAGTCCTAGACATAGGATAACATAGTTCTTAGGGTGATACAGTGGCTGTTTAAGAGACAAGATTGAACCTATTAGGATGCCTAGACATAGGAAGCTTGTAATGAAACTCTGAAGAAAGTGACTGAAAGGCACATACTCATGCAGGTGCACTCAGTGTACCTACACTGCCTACACCACTAAACTCTTAAAAGTGATTTACTTAGGAGAAAACATCTCAACTACTTTATCTAACTGATTTCCTACATATATTTACTGTTTATATTGTTTAAATACAATTTGTACACTCCAACCAATTGTGAATAGTGTAAACACACTAAGTATACACTCTAAGCAACATAGAGTTTTCATAATCCTTGTGGGTTCAACCTTTTCTTATCATTATATTACTTGTGTGACTATGTATACTTGCATACTATTTTCCACACCAGTTGGCCTAAGTGCTCCCCGATTACAACGAGTGGGCCCAGAGTGGCTAATGCAATGGGTGATAGTTGGAAGGTTTGGGGTAATTATGATATGAGCATGCTGTCGACCACAAAAAATTTCCCACAACTTTGATATTCTCTTCCCTTTGATGGGCTCCTTGTCAACCACCTTCAACGCCTTCATCTTTCCATGCGAATGCTAACCCCTACGGTGCTCGACATTGCTGCTATTCAAGGCCTCTTTGCGGGTGGTTGAGAGGTTCATGTTAACCCTGATTTCTCCTATGACGAACTGGAGTATACTCACGATACATGCTTCCAAAACCTCTTGACCTGGAACGCCAAGACTTCGGGGGATGTGATAGACGCTGAGTACAACACGTTTCTGATGTATTTCTTCAACAAGTATTTCTACAACACTAACTCCTTTGGGGTCATCAAGGAACTCATCCTATTTGTTCGCATGCTACTTTCCGGCCAAGGCGAGTCTTAGGGCCCATTCTTCTTGGCCCTTCTTTACAAAGGCATGTAAAGCCTCCTGAGACAAGTTCGGGATAATGGGCATTACGCCAAAGCCGAAAGCCCTATCTGGTTCCTACAGCTATGTTGTAACACCCATTTTCTACCAGCTAAGTTGTTTGTAAAATCAGAGTTTCAAATTTTTAATTACACCACAAGGGATGTCACACTTACTTCGTTAAACATCACACGCCAAATTACTCGCTTTTCGAAAACAGTCTTATAATACTTTCAAAACGTCATTATCAATTAATATACAACTTCACAGCGGAAAGTCCAACAATTATACACAGTCTTGAATAAACTAAAACAACGTTCTATTTCCCCCAAGTGTTACATATCAGAGCAGACGACCCGACTCAGCTAGTGAAGGTTCCTAAGCCTTCACTTGTACTCACCTGCACGTTACCGCATAGGGGTAACATTCAAACAGAAGGGGTGAGTTCATCTAACCATATAATAAAGCATATGATAAGCACTAAGCTAGATTTATGACACTATATCTACCACACCACGAAACATCAAGTCAATCATCAAGGATAAAACAGTCAATTACATTAGCCAGAGTGAACAGTCAATCTCATCATCAAGTTACTCGGCACAACGAGTCGTCACAATGTCATGCAGGAGTATGAAATGCAACCCACTCGCGGGCATATGCATGAGGTACCTTTTCACAAACGTCGCTTAGCCTTTTGGGCCTCATCGTCACTTAGCCTTTTGGGCCTCAAACGTCACTGGGTTTATGCATATGGGATGCATGAGACACATTGACATGCACCACGCACAAGCACACAATCACGGTCAACTATGTGACCCGTCACTTACCAATTTGCCAAATAAGAGGCACAGCACCTGTCAATTCATAATTACACACAACAACGTCACTTAGCCCTTTGGGCCTTATCGTCACTTAGCCTTTTGGGCCTTATCGTCGCTTAGCCTTTTGGGCCTTATCGTCGCTTAGCCTTTTGGGCCTCAACGTCACTTACTTTCATCGTCACTTATTCATAAACATCATCAATTCAAACAATAGCCACTGAGGGCAAAAACGTCATTTACTAGCCACCAAGGGCATCATCGTCATTTACACATCATTATCAACAACATTGGCCACTAAGGGCAAAAAGGTCATCTAACTAGCCACTAAGGGCATCATCGTCATTTTAGAGGCCACCTGAAAATAATAAGTTTTTATTTTTAGAAATAAGACACACAGGTAGACAACTGGAAAAGCTTCCCAACACTTTTTGAAACGTTTAAAACAGATGTCCGAGTCAAAAGATATAGCGAAAACAGTTTTCATAAAAATTTGGGAACATCCTGAAAAATGGCGCCCTGGGCGCCCAGCACCTGGCAGCTGGCGCCCAGCAACACGCAACACACACACGCACTGGCGCCCCTTGGCGCCCAGCGCCTGGCGCTTGGCACCTTGACGCGTGCAAAAATAAAACCACTCGAGCCAAAATGCTTAGAATTGAATTTGGTCACGTGAATACAAAATATGGCACGGTAAAATGTGCCCAGAAATTGAAATTACACCCAAAATCCCATTTACGCACACATAAGCAACACCCAGTAGGACAACTCCAGAATTACACGTGCAAAGATAAAACCACTCGAGCCAAAATGCTTAAAATTGAATTTGGTCACGTGAATACAAAATATGGCACGGTAAAATGTGCCCAGAAATTGAAATTACACCCAAAATCCCATTTACGCACACATAAGCAACACCCAGTAGGACAACTCCAGAATTACACGTGCAAAGATAAAACCACTTGAGCCAAACTGCTTAAAATTGAATTTGGTCACGTGAATACAAAATATGGCACGGTAAAATGTGCCCAGAAATTGAAATTGCACCCAAAATCCCATTTACGCACACATAAGCAAAACCCAGTGGGACAACTCCAGAATTACACGTGCAAAGACAAAACCACTCGAGCCAAAATGCTTAAAATTGAATTTGGGCAGGCAAATACAAAAGATGGCACGGTAAAATATGCCCAGAATTTGAAATTTCACACAACACACCCCATATGTGCACACGAGCAACACTTTCAGCAACAGGAAAATGCAGCAACAGTTTTCAGCAACACAAAATCAAACATATGGCGTCCTAGGCGCCCATACAGCAACCAAATGAATTTTTCAACCACAATTTCTCAACAACAAGTTGTCATATGCCTAGGGTTCATCAATAATCACTAGAAATACATAAAACGGCATACATAGAGCCTACCCCTACTTAGTCCCCATCATAAGACCCTATTATAGAGAAGATGAGACCCACCCTTACCTTAGGTTATGACGAACACGCTATCTCCGTATACGTAAGCTCCAAAGATCACCGCAACACGATCCCCTCTCCTCTTGCTCTTGGGCGCGCCCTTCTTCTCTCCCTCCTCTCTCATGAGCGCCGCCTCCACCCTCTCCTCACTCTCTCAATTCGCCTCTTTTCTTTCTTTTCACCAAAAATGAGCTAAAACCTAATTTTTCACTTTAAATATGCGCCTAGACTAGTGGGCTTGGATTGCGGGCTTTCCCCGCAGCTTAAGCCCAATTTAATTAAAACACCACCTCCAATTACAATACCACTCCTCATTTTATTTAAAGCACCTTATAATTATTTTAATAAATAATAATTATATTATTATTTCTACCACCCAATTTCATTTAATTAATTAATTAAATTAATCTATTATTTTTGGGGTGTTACAACTCTCCCCCACTTAAAGGAATTTCGTCCTCGAAATTTTTCTACCGACGCGAACACTCTCACACTATCCAAATAACGTCGCCTCAACACTTAGCGACTCAACCCGCTGCGCTACTCTGATAAACTAGTTTGCATCCTACCCCACTCATCTACCCTTAAGGATAACGAAATACATCAATCATCACAGCATCACAACAAAATTCACAGAGTGCATCACAGTTGTACAACAAGCCACATAATTTAACAACACGACAACAACATCAACAAACAACTTTACCACTCAGGCGACATCAACAACTAAATCACAACATCGGCCATAGGCCTTCAACACAAAATTCATCAAAACGTTTCGGGTCATTCAGCGGTACCCTCATGCCTTCTTTCTATTCTTCTCCACTCTCTCTTTCTGGTTTCTGAAGGTTGCTCAAGTGAGAAGAATGGGAGTGATCAGCTGGTTTCTGTTTCTTAAATGAGGGCAAAATTACCATTTTGCCCTTATTACCATATCACTTAACCAACATTTAACTCATAACCCTAATTAAAATCCTTCATTATAATCTTAGGGAAATTGAAAAGCATGTTTGGTGAAGGGTAATTTGGTTTAATGACTTGAAGAATATGGAAATGACCAAAATGCCCTTGGTTCCTTAATATCCATTTAGGCCCTTTTTAATCCATCAATTACCCATCAACTCATGTAACTTAGTAATTTTAAATAACATTTCCATAATCCTAGCATGACTAGGACCCAATTCGTTATTTCATCGGTGATACTTCCTCATTTTGAGACGAAATGACGATTTTACCCTTGTGCTAGAATTGTTTATTTAAATTATGACTAAGCCACAATTTAATGTAGAGTAGGATTTCTTTGGACTTTTCCTCGACTATTAATCCCCGAGACACGACCAATTATTCCCACAAATAATTACTCGGTCTTAGGCATCATAGTACGAGTCTTTAAAAATTAGGGATGTTACAAGATGCATTTTTCCGGCGGATTTTTTCTGCCGGTACGGTTCCGGCAGAAATTTGGTATTTCCGGCAGATTTATTCCGACGGTAAATTTCCGGCGGAAAAAATAGACTTTCCGGTGGATTTTTTAAAAAGAAAAAATTTAACTGTTTTAAAAAAAATCCACCGAAAAACTTCATTACCGGCGGAAAAAATCCGCAGGAAATTACTGGCGGAAAAAATCCGCCGGCAATGCACATTTCCGGCGGATTTTTCAAAAAAGTATTTATTTATCTATACAACTAAACCACATATGATTTTACCAATAACCCCAATCAATCTAAAAGACCCCTCAAATTTTTTAGGGTAAAAATGTCATTACACTCTATTTCTTCCTTTTTTTCTTTTTACTTTACTTTTCCCATAAATAATTATTCTCTTTCTCTTATCACTTCACTTTAATTCTTTTAACTAAATTTCTAAATTTATACAAACACTACTTTGATTAAAAAATTTGAAGACTACTACTATAAACCTACTATCTAAAAAACAAGAAGACTTAATGACTATTTAAATTAGTAATTAATATTTAGGGTTAAATATGTTTTTAGTCCCTACAAAATCGGCTCCTTCTAAGTTTAGTCCCTACATTAACGAAATAGGCGTTTTGGTCCCTACATTTTTTTTCCGTTTTCATTAATAGTCCCTACATTAACGAAATAGGCTTTTTTTCCCTACAGAAAAAAAATGTAGGGACCAAAACGCCTATTTCGTTAATGTAGGGACTAAAAACGAAAACCGAAATTTTATAGGCACCAAAAACATATTTAACCCTAATATTTAAAACAAATCTTTCTTATTGATAATCTAATATCTAACTTTTATTATCTACTATAATCTACTAATCAACTAAAATAATCAAGTGAGACTACGAGATAACTACACTGATAAATAAAAAAAACACGGGATAACTGCAGTGATATATTAAAAGAAACACAGGATTAATATTTACCATTGATATTTATAATTTTTTTTGACAATTTATAATTAAAAAAACACGAGATTAATATTTACCATTGATATTTATAATTTTTTTTGACAATTTATAATTAATAGTTACTATTGATAATTATAATTTTGGAAAACTACTATAAATCAACTATCTAAAAAAACATGGGATAACTGCAATAATCTACTATAATCTACTAATCAACTCAAATAATCTAATATAAAAACACGGGATAACTGTAATGATCTACTAAAATCTACTAATCAACTCAAAGAATCAATTGAAACTATGAGATAACTACAATGATATATAAAAACACACGGGATAACTACACCAACATATAAAAAACATAGGATTAATATTTGTCATTGATAATTAAATTTTTTGAAGACTACTATAATCCTACAATCTAAAAAACAATAATATTTAATGACTATTTAAACTACTGATTAATATTTAAAATAGATATTTCTTATTGATAATTTACTATCTCTCTTTTACTATCTACTATAATCTACTAATCAACTAAAATAATCAATTGAAACTACGAGATAACTCCACTGATATATAAAAAAACACGAGATTAATATTTGTCATTGATAATTAAAATTTTTGAAGCCTACTACTACAAACCTGCTATCTAAAAAATAAGCAGACTTAATGACTATTTAAATTACTAATTAATATTTAAAACAATTATTTTTTATTGATAATCTACTATCTAACAAATTTACTATCTACTATAATCTATTATCAACTAAAATAATCAATTGAAACTACCAGATAACTGCACTTATGTAACATCCCCTAATTGGCTAATTTAATTTATTTAAATTAGCGAAAAAGTTAAGGTGAATTATTAGCTAAATGGAATATTTAGCACAAGAGGGTTATTATATTTCGATTAATTGAGCATAATTAAATTACTATGAGATAGTACCAATGATATAAATAATTGTTGGGGTCTAAGTGCTTGAAAATTTGACTAAGTTAATAGTTTAGGCCATGTCATAAGTGATAGGAAGGGATTAAGAGCTGAGGGGCTGTTTTGTCAATTCCTAGTGGAGTGAGTCAGCTGGTCACCTTATACCCAACCAACACACTCATTTGAGCTAAAACCAGAAAGTTAGAAAGAGGAGAGAATAGAGAGGAGAGTTGCGAGAGAGAGGAAGAGAAGGAGAGGGAAGAATAAATTCAGGATCATGATGCATGTCTCGATTTCCACCATCATCATAATCAGTTTCTCCTCCTCTATCCATTGATACAAATTTCGTGACCCAACCTCCTCCCAACTCAGATTCACCATTGTCATACATTTGAAGCTCCAAGCTCCAAAATAGAGTCTAGTAGCTGGATATGGTTTGCATGTCTGTTTTGAGAGCCACAAGGTGATTAGCAACCTTCATAGGGTAGATTGGGAGCTGAAGTTCGAAGTGGTAGAGGCCAAGCTCTATCGGTTCAGTTTTTGGAGCGTTTGGAGTAGCGTAGATTCGAGTCCGGGACCGTTCGTGAGGTTACTCCAACCGTGTTGTTCCGTTCAGCTGTTGATTGCGTGATTATCATCACGTTAGGTGAGTTCTATAACTCGCTAGGGATGTGTGATATCGAGTCTTGCATTTTCTAAACCGAGAAAACGTTATAAACCGCTTTGTGAAAAATAACTAGAAAACCGTTTTATCGGAAAGTCACTATGTTTGTAACCGATTGCTTGACTTGATGATTGAATGAATTGATTGACTGTTTATCGCTTTCGCTGGACTGGAGTAATATTTGTTATGTTAGGATATCGACCGGAACGAAATTGGAATCAAAACGGACTTGGAAAATTGACATGAAACTGGAAAAATTGGCCACTGTCAAGGACGCACGGATCGTGCCTCACAAGGGCACGGGTCGTGCGCCTTGTTCGCAGTAGCCAAGGAGATGGATTTTTAATACAGCACGGATCGTGCGTGACTTACGCAAATCAGGTTTTTACTATTTTAAAACACGCACGGATCGTGCGCCTTGGTGGCACGGATCGTGCGCCCTGTACTTTTTTCAAACTGAAAATTTAAGTGATACGCACGGATCGTGCGCCTCTGGAGCACGGACCGTGCGGATCCTTCTGTTACCCTAACTCAAAACCCTTTTTAATCCGTTCCAAACGATTCTGATTCCTTTCTGATTGATTCCCCAATGTTTCCCGGGGATGGAAACTCACTTATGTCATGAAATGAAAGAAGTTCGAGGTAAATCTCATAAGTTATAAATGTTAAGGAAAACCGTACATTAGTAAGACGCGAGTGTACACAAGTTAACTCATAAAGATCAAGGTAAGAAATGTTAATTCACGGCAAAATACCTTCCCTCGTGGAAGGGTAGACGGTACATGAATGAATTCTAGACAGCCCAACGCGGGTACATGCATATATATAATATATATAATAAATACAAGAGGTTAAGGGTGACGACCCTTAGAGGATTAGCATACTAGGGGGGAAGTCATGATCCCCAAAACCTAGACTCAAGAGGTTTCGCCCACTAGTAATAGCGGGATGGGTTCACCAAAGCCAAAGAAGTGCCTAAAAATAGGTAGGCTGAGGTGATATGCTAAGATAATGAAAAGAAATGTAATGCGTAGTTGCTTAGTAGGGCTACAAATTACAAGAGGTAAAATATGATATGCTTCATGTGTCGCTTAGGAGGGCCATGAGCATAAAAGTTACATGAAATTAATACACGTCCACATCGTTGCTTAGTAGGACCATGAGCTCGCAAGTAAAGCATAATGAACCGCTAGAGTTAGTAAGGGGTCTCGATAGGACTCACTAAGATAATGTTTATCTCACCCTTCATGTTTGTGGTTTTTACAGAGAAGCAGGGAAAAGCAAAGGCGACGAAGCACGGTTAACCGGTGCGACTCTTGGAGTCATTGAAGATTAAGTTTCATGTTTTGGACCTCTATCTTGTATAATGATCATGTATCAGTTGTAAATCGTTTCTGCTACTTTATGTTTTGAGTGTTGAACACCAGGATTATGTATAAGTCTTAAGTTATGAAACTTAATCATTTTGATGAAGTTAAGTACGGTTCGGAGAACTATTTGATATGTATTACCGAAAGTTTTAGTTTGTGTTCGATATTCATTAACAGGAAGTTACTCTGATGTGTGCCATTTAGTGCATTTCGGTATTTCTACATGTTAGAATTTATCGGGGTGTTACAACTGATATATAGAAAACACGGGGATAACTGCAGTGATATATAAAAAAACCCGGGATTAATATTTACCATTGTTAATTGTAATTTTTGAAATCTACAATCTAAAAAAACAGGAAGGCTTAATGACTATTTAAACTGATTAATATTTAAAACACACGCGACAAATATTTGTCACTAATACCTAAAAAGGGACAAATAATTGTTACTCATATATAAAAAAAACACGGGATAAATATTTGTTATTGATAATCTACTATCTATCTTTTACTATCTACAATAATCTACTAATCAACTCAAATAATCGTTTGAAACTATGAGATAACTGCACTGATACATAAAAAAACACTGGACAACTCCCCTGATATATAAAAAAAATACAGGAATAACTGCAATGATATATATAAAAACACGGGATAGTTGCACTGATATTTAAAAAAAACATGGGATAACAACACTGATATATAAAAAAACACTGCACTGATATATAAAAACACACGGGATAAATGCACATATTGTTTTTAAATGATACTTTTATATTTTTAGTTTTAATATTTAACAATTTTTTATTTGAAACTCATTTTTTATCTACTTTATATTTTTCTTTATTTTCACAGGGTAATGTTCAGACTATTTAAATACTGTCTAAATTCATTCATAAAAAGAACACGACAGCACCTTTCCGTATGCAAGTCATCCTCTATATTTTACAATTGATTTTAGATTAATGAGATTTCAAATTAACGTTTCTCTTTGAGGTAATCGTATCACGTAACGCGATCGGCCCGTGCGGATGCACGGGTATAGTACTAGTTTATTTTTAAAAATCCGCCTGCAATGTACATTACCGACGGAATTTTCCGCCGGAAAATTGCCGACGGAAAAATCCGCCCTTAATCCCCCTAGTTTCACCAACTCACGATTTCGGTCCCCCAAGTTTTAATTTGACGAATTTGATCCCCTTATTTTCCCAATTTGTAAAATCAAAGTCCCCCTCTTAATTTGGTCAAAATTAAAACTGACTTTTGACTTATTATCCAACGTGGCAGTCCACGTGGCACTTTTCCTCTTCCTCTTCAACTCCCCTCCCCTCTCTGGTTCGCGACCCCCCCTTCAATCTACCATTCTTCTTCTTTCCCCTCCCCACTCTGTCAACCCCAGCACTGTTCACCATCATCACCATGAGAGAGAGAAAATTTTGTTTCCATTTGAGAGAGGGAGAGAGAGAAAACGAAAGAGAAAGAGAACAAAAGGGAGAGAGAGCAACGGTGATGGAGACCACCGTGATTGTGTTCGCAGCAAGGGGAAGGGGTTGCGATGGTGATGGAGGAGGATCGACGGCGTTTGAGAGAGGAGGGAGAGTGACGGTGAGCGAGAGAGAGTTTGCGACAGTGAGAAGAGGGAGGAGGATCGGTGATTTGGGGGTGAGATGCGAAGAGAGAGAGAACGGCGAGAGGGAAAACGAGGGGGGAGATGCGAAGAGAGAGAGAGAGAGAACAGCGAGAGGGAAAACGAGTGGGGGAGATGCGAAGAGAGAGAGGTCACGGTTTGTAGAGGGAGAGGGGTCGTGGCTGAGGGAGGGAAAGGGAGGGAGGTGGTTGTGGGGTGGCCGTTGGTGGCTGACGGAGGGAAAGGAAGAGGAAACAGTGAGTTGAATGGGTAGGTGGTGGGGGGAGGGGTGAGGGAGGAAGAAAGAGGAACAGTGCACTTCCTACGTGGACTGCCACGTAGGATAAGTGAGTCAAAAGTCAGTTTTAATTTTGACCAAACTAAGAGGGGGACTTTGATTTTACAAATTGGGAAAATAAGGGGATCAAATTCGTGTTGACTCTCAATCATATGATGTAAGTTAGGCATTTTTAGGACCAATTGTGTAGGTTTTTCATTGTATCACAGTCATTATCTGGGGATTTAGTCTAGTTTTGGATAATTGTAGTAGGAAGTTCATTTGTAAGTAATTCCTTCAATTTTGGAGCTAATTTGGACTTGCCGACCTCTAATTGGTTGTGGCATCATTCGGCGAACCAGACACTTGCCCGGAAATGCAGCAAAATCGAGGGATTTGAATTCTGTTCAATATCGCGTCGCGACCGGGAGGGCTCGCGACGCGACCAGGAGGAATTTTGCAAAGTCAGAAGTTTCTGTCTTATATCGCGACGCGATGGTCACGGGTCGCGTCGCGATGGTGCGCAAAAATTAGAGTTTTTAAAGCAGTTTTAGCGTTTTTTTCTGGGGGACTTCGTCTGGGGAGCGCAGCTAGGGTTTGGAGCAGCAGCTGGGGGCGTTTTTGGGAGCTTCTAATCACTTGGGAACAAGGTTTTGACGACTTCTCATGGATTCCTCTATGTGTAACTTCTCCTTATTTCTATCTTCTCTTTCCTCGATGTTGTCCATGTAGTTTGTTTTGATTAAGGAGAGATGACTCTCCCCAAACCTATCTATTGATTACTTTGTTATGGTTGATTCAGTTGTTTGGTTAATTTATCATAAGTCTATGCCTCTTTGTGTAATGCTTTACTTCTACATATCCTAGTTGTAATGAATTAGGGTTTGTGATCAAATAGGGATATGGGTTACATTCTTGATATGGGGTAGTAGATCACATACTTGTGATCACCATAGGAATATGGGATTGGATATGTGAATTCTCTATTTCTTGCGTTTATTGCTTTACCTGTTGGCATGAATCACCTAAGGGATTAGGGTTTCTCAATTAGGTAAAAGGGGTTTTGAGGCAAGGGATTGTCCTTAACCTAATTTTGTGAATTGAATCTGGTAATTTAAACAAACAATTTGAGATTAGCTAAAGGATCATAGGATAGGTAAGGGGAGAAGATTCGACCCCTAATAGCTTTTATTTTATTGTTTACAAACGTTTGCTTTATTTTACCGTTACTTCACTTTTCGTCCAACTGTTACGTCTAAGAATTAATTTACTTGCCTATTGATAATAAATCACAATCCCTGTGGATACGACCGGTACTTACCGTAAAATTATATTACTTGCGACATTTGGTGCACTTGCCAAAAAGTCTAACAAGTTTTTGGCGCCGTTGCCGGGGATTGTTGATTTCATTATTGATAAGGCAATGAGTTGATTCTTAGTTGTTTTTTATTTTATTTTATTTTATTTATTTCAGTATTTTATTTTGGTTTTATTTATTCAGATCCTCGGTTATTGTGTTGGACCTTTTGATGGTTTGTTTAGTGTTTCAGCGAGCTAATTATGTGGGGGCAAGATTCGAAAGAATTGCTGCTTGACCCCGAGATTGGAAGATCGTAAAAGGCAAACCGGAAAAAGTTAATGTTGCATTTTGGTTGCTGTCTAGCTTGTACATTGATGATGATGCACCGCAATCTTTGAACTGGTTCTCTGTGGTGATTGTTTAGTCTAACATGTTGCAGCTACCATGTGACTCCTCCAAATCAGATTTTATCATCAGATAGTATTAGAGGCCAAGTCAAAGGTTGAGGAAGATCTGGATCATCTGTGGGAAGGTTCTCTTGAGTTCCATCTCTTATTCCCAGCTGTGAGGTTTGAGCCCAAACACGTATTTTATTCATTGTGTGATTATTCCTTGCTTGCATTAGTCTGCAGAACTTGAGCTTGTACTTAACTGTCATGCATATGTTTTACATACACACTGAGGCAAATTTTTAGTTTGGCACCCCTGAGCCTTTCAAGCCAACCCACTAATTGTTATCCCTTGTTAGCCCTTCTGAGCCTAATTGTTTATTTTTATTTTTTCCTGCAAATCATAGCCTAGTTTTTCTTAACTTGGAGTTAGGTAGATAAAAGCATGAGAGTGGGGAAAAATTCTAAGTTTGGGGTTGCTAATGGAATAGCAACATTCTAAGTTTGGGGTAGTATACAAGAGAAAGGAACATACAAAGTTTAAGAAAAAAAAAAAGAAAAAAAAATATATAGATATATTTCAAAGAAAAAAGAAAAAAAAAGTTATACATAAAGAATAAGTGAATAGTTCCTTCTCTTGTGGAATGCTTTGGGGAAAATGGGTAAGTGAACAATAGTGCTGAAATTGACAAATAGAGAGGTAGGCCTAACTCCAAGTTTGTAACCTACTTATCCAAATGTTGTCCACCCTTACCTAAGCCCCGCTATAACCTTGAAAGTCCTCAAATAGTGTGTGTGCAATTCATGTGTTTTGATTTGTATAGTACTTGTTCAAGCCTATGAAACGATGATGCAGGTATTGTGAAATGAGTGAAAACCATAAACACCTCAAAGAGTGAAACAGTAGTGAGATGTGTGAAAAAGAAAGGACTTGAGACTGCTTGCCTGCTTATGATCTTGTGTTTTCCAATTCTATTGTCTTGCTACTATATTATGATTGGATGACATCTTCTGATGTGTTGAAAGAGTTGTGGTATGTGAACGATGTGGAAGCTGAATAACAAATTGCCACAGCCTGAGTTGAGTGAATTGCTTGAGGACAAGCAATGATCTAAGTTTGGGGTTGTGTTGAGTCATTATTATATAATGATTTTCATTCAGTTTGCAACCAAAATGTCGGTGGTTTATTGTTTGATTCAGCCAATTGCTAAGGGTTTTAGCATAATTTTAGTTTTTTGTAATAAGTGTGGAGTTGTAACAAAATGTATGAAAAACCTTCAATTTGATGTGGCGTTTACTAGCGAACCAGACACTTTCCTAGTGATGAAACGGAGAAAAGAAGAAAGGAAAAAGATCAGACAGCCTTCGCACCAAGCAGCCAGAACGATCGCGCCACGACCAAACTTTCTGGAGAAAGTTGCGACGCGACCAGGCACCATCGCGACGCGATGCGTGGCCGAAACTTTGGTTAAAATATCAGTTTTGCGTTTTCTGAACTCCCTCTTCGACTTGGGAACGATTCTAGGGTTTGGAGCAGCAGCTGGAGGTGATTTTGGGGCCTTCCCAACACCTTGGGAACAAGGGTTTTGAGGTTCTCATGGATCCATCTCTATGTAATCTTCTTCTACTCTTTAATCTTACCCATTTTATGCCATGTAATTAGATAGTTTTGATTTGGGAGAGATGACTCTTCCTTAAACCCTTGTATGAATGCTTTGTTATGGTGAAGTCAAGTCTTTATTCATTTTATCCATTGCCTATGCTTTATGTTCTTAATGCTTTACAAGTACACATGATATTTGTATCGATCTAGGTTTATCATCACCATAGGAATGTGGGTTGTTCGCTGGAAATTGGGGCTTAGGTCACGACTTGAATTATCATAGGAATATGTAATTGGGTTTCGTGAATTCTTATTTCATTCGGTCGCCATTGATGATCGTAGGAGTGGGAATTTGTGTGAGTGAATTCTTTATTTCTTGAACTTAATGCTTTACCCTTTGGCATGAATCACCTAAGGAATTAGGGTAACTCTTAGGGTAATAGGGGTTTTGAGACAAGGGATTGTTCTTAGCCTAATTTAGTGAATTGAATCGGATAATTTGGATAATTACTTTGAGAGTGGCTGAAGGTCATATAAGAGTAGAGGGGAGATGAGTCGATCCCAATTCGCTTCTATCTTACTTTATGTTATTGCACTTTCTATTTCGTTGTTACAATAAACCAATTCTATCACAAGTATCACGACTTAGAATTAACAACTTGCCTATTGATAATGAAGCACAATCCCTGTGGATACGACCGGTACTTACCGTAAAATTATATTACTTGCGACATTTGGTACACTTGCCAAAAAGTCTAACAATTCGTCAAATTAAAACTTGGGGGACCAAAATCGTGAGTTGGTGAAACTAGGGGGACCAAAACTGTAATTAAGCCTATCTATTTTTAAAAATCCGCCGGAAATGTACATTACCGGCGGATTTTTTCGCATGAAATTTCTGACGGAAAAATCCGCCGGTAATGCACACTTCTGACGGAAAAAACCGCTGGTAAATCCGCCGGAACTGTTCGAAAATGCCTATAAATAAAACTTTCTCCTACACTCTTCTCATTCTCTCTTTTCACTCTTTATTTCATTCTCATTCTTTTCTACACTTTCCCTATCTTATCTTGCTTCTTCTTTCTCACACTCTCCAATCTCCATAAATTTCTCTACATATCTCTCTTCTATATTTCCTCTTTCTTCTTCCTTCTCATTCATTCTCACTCCTTCATTCTTATTCCTTCTTACTTCTTCATTCTTAGTCTCTCCTATATTATTACTTTTCATACTCTCCTTCATTCTTACTCCATCTTACTGGTTCATTTTTATTCTATCCAATATTATTTCTTCTCATACCCTTTTTCATTCTTATTCATTCCTACTTCTTCATTCTCAATCCTTTATTCCTTCTCATTCTGTTCTATATCATTTTTCTCATATTCTATTTCATTTTCATTTTTCTTACTTCTTATTAAATTACATACTAAATTTTAAAATTCGAAAAAATCTAAAAAAAATTATTTTTATTTTTTTAAAAAATCTGCCTGAAAAAGTTATTTTTTATTAAAAAAATTCCGCCGGAAATGTGCATTACCGGCGGAAGAAACCCGCCGGAAATTTCCGGCAGAAAAATCCGCCGGAAATTACGGGCGGAAATTTCGCCAGAAAAACGTGTTTTTCTTGTGGTGCATGGAGATTAATCTATATATACAGTCCCTCCCAGTTTGGTGACCATTTACCGAACTTGGGCTCTTTGATCCCAATCGGCGAGATAGTTTTCCAAACTAAGTTGCCTTCAAAAAACTTCTTAGGCTTAATGTGTTTGTTGTACACTACAAGAAAAACTCGTTTTTTGGCGAATTTTATCCGTCGGTACGGTTTTGACAGAAATATGGATTTTCCGAAGGATTTAATCCGTCAGTAAGTTTCCGGAGGAATATTAGGATTTTCTGGCGTTTTTTTTTTCTGCCTGTACGTTTCTGCCGAAATATTTTGTATTTTCGGCGGATTATTCTCTCAGAAAAGAATTAAAAAAAAAACAAATCCGCCGGTACCATAATTTTCAAGCGGATCCAAAATTGTCGGTACAAATGGGCGGGCTATTTTTTCGCTTCCCGGAATTACCTCTCAAAAAGTTATTTCCGGAAACTATTTTTTCGTTATCTTTCCAAAAACACGTATAGAAGATAATTCTGGAACCTTAAAAATGTGTTCCAGAATTATCTAATTTTGATGATTCCGAAAATTTTATTTCTTGCCTTTCCGGAATTATGTAAAAATACGGAATTCCGGAAATTTTAAATTTTTTGCCTTCCGGAATTGTAACACCTTAAGATCACAACATGGTGAACTAAAAGCATAAACATAATCATAACAAATCAGAGTATAAACCTACTCATAAAGTTGGACCAAATTAAAACTAAACCGGATTAAAACCACTTAAAATAGCCTTGAGATAAAATTTCTCATATACAAATCTGAATTAAGTACTTAATAGGTACAAATTCGATATATTAAACATAGCTATGGTCCAACAACAAGACAAGGTTTATAAGAACTACATGGCCTTGACAATAATTCAAGGATTTAGGTCCAAAATACATGAAAAGGGAAATGAAGCGGATATAACATAAATATCTCAAAAGGATCTCCCATCCAACTAAGTAGCTAAAGCATCTGCTTACTTCTCCTCAGAATGCTTCACTTTACCATGTACATCTGAAAACACCACATAAAAACAGTGGGATTACAAATCTCAATAAGTTCATTCGCAACCTCTCAAAGATCCTCTCTCGGTGTTTTCGTTGTCTGTGTTTTACTCCTGTGGCTTAGCACAATCCGAGAGACCAAATCACTCGGTTTCAACGAAAACCCCAATCCTGCAATCACTGCCAAATAATACCAGGGCCCTAGCTGCGGGATCATGACTTTCCCTCCACTAGGTGTGCTATAGTGGTTTTGGGATCGCCATCCCCATGGTGTATTATGCAATTCATACTTAAATTTAAGTTTCCTCGTTTATAGGCAATTAGTATATTCCATAGCTTTGTTATCACTCAATGGACTCATTCTATAAAAAGTATAAACCGTGTCAAACCAATGAAATTATAGGTTGAGCAATGTCAATATTCATCATGAATCATGGGAATTAAATTAGGATAGGCGTATGTGGTACTTGAGGGTCAAACAAAGGAGGAAAAAGTATAAAGGGATGAATCTACGCTTGGGCGCACAGTGGTGCGCTTGGCGCGCATGAGCAACACCTGTTTCTGTTTGTCGTGCGCTTGGACGCACAGAGAAGCGCTTGGGCGCTTTTGGCAGTTTTTGTTTTTGTCCGTCATGCACTTGGGCGCACAGTGAAGCGCTTGGGGCGCTTTTGGCTAATTTTGGTTCTGTTGTGCGCTTGGGAGCACGGTGAAGCGCTTGGGGCGCTTTTGGATACTGAAAGTGATTTTAAACCAAATCTTACTCATTCAATTCACCCAAAGTCAACCCCAATCATACAAACACCAAAATCCAACATTTATCCGGTACAAAACACTTATTAAAACACACTTTTCTTCAAAACCAATTAAGATTAAAAACACTTGGTTCCAACAATCAATTTGAGACTAACTCTTCACAAAATAACACAAACTTACAATTTCAGCAACTTCACAACATTTCCTCAATTTTCAAAATACTCAAGGCAATACACTTCATTTAACTCAATGGAATTCAATTCCCTAACATGCAAATTCATTCAACATACTAGAATAGGTAAGGAACTCACTTATGGTGCAAAGCTTGCTAGTGAATGTGAAGTGGTGTTCTTCACAAGACCCAAATGAATTCCTAGGCTTCACATCCACAATAAACAGCTCCAAGCAACTCCATTGCAACTTCTAACCCCAAACCAGCTCTCTTAACTCCTCACTCTACTCCTTAGCAGCACATACAAGCATCAAGAACCAAGTTATTGGTTTTTCTAAGCAAAACCCTAAAAATTCTAACACCTATATTTCAAAAAACAGATATAGCCATTGGAATTTTATGTAGATAAGGTCCCTGTTTAAATCAGTTTGTTACAACAAAGTTAGTTTCTAACTAACTATTAGTTTGTTAAAACTGATTAACAAACTGAGTTTGTTAGCTACAACAAACTCTAATCTATCAACTATTCCCAGAGAAAGCTTTAAATACACTTGTACATACAACAGTTTACAATAGAGAGAAATATACATTTTTACAGTTTTATTCATAGTCTTCAAAATCTTCTTTCTGTTTTCCTGCTTTTCATTATTCCAAGCTGTGTGAGATTGTTCAACAGGTGGTTGTAATCTCTCAAATAGAGAGGAAAAGTGAATTAGCATACAATCAAAGTGTGATTCAAACAGAAAAGAGAGATTGTGTAACACCCCGTTAATTTCTATCTTGTAGAAATTACCGAAGCGCACTACTGGCATATATCAGAGTGACTTTACTTTTAACATATTGAACACATACTAAACTTCGATGAATTGCTCATCAAACGTGCTTAAAATAACTGAACTGAATATAATGAAGTCGGTCCTTACACCCTCAACTAGTGTTCAATACTCAAAACCGAATGTCTGCGGAAGCGATTTACAACTTGAAATACATAAGTCGTACAATCGAGTAGTCTTAAGATACAATACGGAAATACAGAAAATACAAGGGAAACTGAAATACAAGACATAATAGAATAAAGATAGCGGCTGCTCCTCAAGCGTCTCCATAGCCGTGCCTCACGGTCTTCAACTTTCCCTGCTTAACTAAAAAAACAACAACAATGGATTGGGTGAGACAACTTGTCTCAGTGAGTTCTATCGCGACCCCTTACTAAACCTCTCGGTTAAATTATGCTTGATTCATTATTCAAAACTCAAAACTCATAGTCCTCAAAGTTGACCATGTGGCTGAACTAATCTCAATCACTGAGCCTAGACAATGAACTATTCTCAATCACTGAGCCTAAACAATGAACTAATCTCAATCACTGAGCCTAAACAATTTTAGCGTGTCACCGGTCACTTGGCATAATAAGCTTCCGATGAACCCGTCCCCACTAATCACTAGTGGGTCCCTAACGGGGCCTAGGTTCATAAGGCTCATGACTGCCTCTCCCCCAGCACACTAAACTAAATAGGGTCGTCACCCTAACAATGATGTATATGATATACAATAACAATGAACAATGAAAACTACTCAATCACTGAGCCTTAACATAAACATCTACTCATTCACTGAGCTTTAACATGAACATCTACTCATTCACTGAGCTTTAACATGACCTAATCTTATTCGGAACATTAGGTGATCTAGTTATTAACTTAACCTTATAATTTAGTGATCTCACATGGATTACTAAGGTTCGCTAACTTAATCACTAAACAATTTCCAAACAGTCCTAGTATAGCTAACGTGTACCCACATTGGGACTTCAATGACCATCATACAAAATCTTAAAACCATATTCACAAAAGTGAGTTAGAATCAATCAAACAATGATATTACTAGGGCCACATCATCACATTTGGTTGAGAAGGAGATCAGAAGAGGTTTGGAACTGAAAGGAATGACGAAACGGAAATTCGGAGTCCGGCATCAGGCATGGGCGCACGATTCGGAGTCCGGCATCAAAAGCTAAAACAGAAACTAAGGAAGTTTCTGTGTGTTCTGTGACTGAACCTCAAACAGGGACTAAGGAAGTTTCTGTGATACCTAAAGCTAGACTAGAAGCAGAATCTAAGGAGGTTTCTGTAGGTTTAGAATCTATGAGTTTAAAAACTGTGAATTGTGAAACTGTGAGTTTAAATTCTGTGCTTTTTGACTCTGTGAATTTAGAATCTGAGTTTTCAAAAACTGTGAGTTTAGAAACTACAAATTCTGAGTAGAAACAGAAATTAAGGAAATTTCTGTGACTACTAATGTAACATCCCCTAATTAGCTAATTAGATTAATTAAATTAGCAAGAGGATTATCATGAATTGATTAATTAACATAAATTATAGTTGTGCATAATTAGAATATTATGTCAAAGTTAATAAGTTAGGGTATTATGATGGCAAGGGTATTTAAGGAATGATTTTAGAGTGGAGGGGCATTTTGGTCCTTAACCATGTTAAATGAACCCAGCCAACCCGACACTTCTCATTCAGCCTCATTCTAAAAATTTGAAGAAAGAATAGAAGAGAGGGAGCTGAGAGAGAGGGGGAGAGAGCTCGCGAATAGGGGGAGGAAGAAGAGGTAGGATCTCCATGATTCCTTGATGCATGTGAAAGGTAACACCACCAATCTTTTCCATTTCCTTTCTTCTATCCAATGATGCAAACTTCATCAGCCACACTCCTTTCTCCATCAAATCACCATTTGAGAGAAATCCAGCTCAACTTGAGAAAAATCTGAGTTACCCACCTTGCATGTCCTTGTTGTAGGCATACAATCAGTACCAAGGTTCATATTCAAGCCACCATTCAGTTTGAAGTTATTGGGGTAGCTAGGATTCGGAATCAGCTGCTGTCCAAGCGATTTGGAGTAGCTAAGCTCGTTGTGGGAGCGTATTCGAAGAGAGTTCGTGGTTGTCGGAGCGGTTGAGCTCTCGGAGTCTCGGTTTTTGCGTGATTTTCATCACGATAGGTGAGTTCTATAACTCGCTTAGGGAATGTGTTTGTGTTTCTGAATCTTCTTTTCGAAATCCATGGTCATGCGTTTGTGTTGTCGAAAGGAAACTCATTAAAAACCGTTTTCTCAAAGAAGAGTGTGAATTCAATTATGAATCGTTGACTGATTGAGATGGGCATAATATATTGTTTTAATGTATGTTGAGTTTGGGTTACGATCGGAACAGATTTTGGAATCGGAATGGAATGGAATAACGCATGAAAAACCTGTTTTCTGGAAACTGATGGAGACACACGGATCGTGTGCCTCTGGGCACGGGTCGTGCGCCTCCATCTGATACGATAGGAACTGGATTTTAAAACACGCACGGATCGTGCGCCTAGTCGCACGGGTCGTGCGTATGTCTCTGGAATTTTCTAAAAGTTCAGTGGATAACGCACGGATCGTGCGCCAAGTCGCACGGGTCGTGCGTATCCTTCTGGACATCTTTACAAACGGTTCAACCACACACGGGTCGTGCGCCTACACGCACGGGTCGTGTGAGACCTTCTGACCTTCAATTTCAAATAACCTTTTTATCCATTCCAAATGATTCCAACCCTCTTCTAATCCATTCCCCAAGGTTCCACAATGATGAAAAAGTAACAATGGTATGAGGTTGAGCATGTTCGTTAGAAAGTTTGTGTGTTATGAATAAAATGGAAAACCGCACTTAGAGAACGCGAGATTACATATGTCAAGAATGATAATAATACACGGTATTTGACTGATATTATACACTGTAATTGACTGATATGGTACATGGTACTTGACTGGAATGACTAACAGCCCATTGCGGGTACACAGACTGAAAAGGTATAATAAATACAAGAGGAAAAAGGGTGACGACCCTAAGAGGTTAGCATACTCGGGGAGGGGAAGTCATGAGCCCCAAAACCTAGACTCAAGAATGTTTCCCCTGCTAGAAATAGCGGGATGGGTTCACCAAAGTCAAGAGATGCCTATAAAATAGGTAGACTGAGGTGTTATGCTAAAAACATGGAACAAAGATTGCATGCTTCATGTGTCGCTTAGGAGGGCCATGAGCATGAAGGTTACAGGAACTGAATGTATTTCCACGTGGTTGCTTTTTAAGACCACGAGTTCAAAACAAGGCATAATGAACCGCTAGAGTAGTAAGGGGTCTCGATAGAACTCACTGAGATAATGTTTATCTCACCCTTCATATTTGTGGTTTTTATAGAGAAACAGGGAAAAGCAAAGGCGATAAAGCACGGTTAGCTGGTGTGACTCCCGGAGTCATTGAAGACCTAGTTTCATGTTGTAGACCTTTGTCCCGTTTATTGTTTCTATGTTCCGATTGTGTAACTTTCGTTGTTAAGTTGTAAAAATCGTTTCCGCTACTTTATGTTTTGAGTATTGAACACCAGGAATACGTACAAGTCTTAAGTTTTGGAACTTAAGCATTTTCAGAAAGTTTATGAGGTTCAGAGAACCATTTGATATGTATTATCGAAAGTTTTAGTTGTGTTCAATATTTCAATAACAGGAAGTTACTCTGATGTATGCCATTTAGTGCATTTCGGTGATTCTATATGTTAGAATTTATCGGGGTGTTACAACTAAAATGGAACCTAGGATTCGTAAATACTGTGAATATACTGTCTTTGTTATTTCAACTAATATTGGCAGGATCTGTGAAGGAGTGTGGCCCTTGAACTATGGCTGTTCAAGCCACATGACTAGTCATAAGGAATGGCTAATTGACTCTTATCCTAGAAGGAAAATTGGTATTAAAGATGCTAAACCTATTACAGCAGCTAGTGTGAGGAACTTAAGGTTCAAAAGGGAAGTTGGACAGGTAATATCTACTAAAAATATTTCCTATGTTCCGGGCACTACTTGTTTAATAGGTAAACTGTTTGTGAAAAAGCTGAAATCTGAGATTAAGGATTTAATTCAGATTGGATATTCATCTACTACATATGGGCCACTTAGTGTGTTTTCATTAGATGCCAACAAAATTGTTTCAACTTGTGTAGATGAATATGCAAAGCTTTGGATCTATTTGATAGAAACCAAAGGAGGAGCTTTGGTATGTTTTAAACTGTTTCAGGGTGAAACTGAACTACTTGGAAGCTGTCCTAAGGAGGAAAGTAGCACTAAAGACCCTATGATGAGGAAATGTGACACTGAGGAAGCTGTACAGCAGCAAGCAGATGAAATTTCCCTCTATAAGGAAGCTGCCAAGCCATATTTAGAACCTACTGGTCAATTTCTGGCTAAGAGACAAAGGCTGACAGATTCCAAAGTATGTGACTACTGTGAAGCTCTTGAAGAAGAAGGGCTGAGAAGGGATACAATTGAGGAGTTAAACTCCACTAATGAAGACTTAGGGACTCTATGGGATGTCTATGGACTAGAGCTCTTAAGGGAACCTAAAAGTTCTACTTTACAACATATAGCAAGGATTGACAAGGCAGATTGCAGTTCTGCCAGCAACATTGCAGAATGCTCTCTGGGTTTCAAACCTGCCACTCAAGCAGCTTGGCTAGAAGCACTGGGGGCTTGTCCCAGATCATCACTAATTAATGCCTAACAGGGGGTTGTCCTGGTATTAGAATCTGTCTCTAAGCCTAACTCCATATTATGCTTAAGGAAGGGTTAAAATTTTCAGGGTTTAGCTTAAGGAAGGGTATTGGTTTTTTTAAGCAAAACCCTAAAAATTCTAACAGCTATATTTCAAAAAACATATATAGCCATTGGAATTTTATGTAGATAAGGTCCCTGTTTAAATCAGTTTGTTACAACAAAATTAGTTTCTAACTAACTATTAGTTTGTTAAAACTGATTAACAAACTGAGTTTGTTAGCTACAACAAACTCTAATCTATCAGCTATTCTCAGAGAAAGCTTTAAATACACTTGTACATACAACAGTTCACAATAGAGAGAAATATACATTTTTACAGTTTTATTCATAGTCTTCAAAATCTTCTTTCTTCTTTCCTGCTTTTCATTATTCCAAGCTGTGTGAGATTGTTCAACAGGTGGTTGTAATCTCGCAAATAGAGAGGAAAAGTGAATTAGCATACAATCAAAGTGTGATTCAAACAGAAAAGAGAGATTGAAGAGAGTAAGGGTTTGTATACCGGTTTTTGCAATTCTGTCTGAGAATCTTCAAGGTGTGGACCTCTTCAAACAGTCACAGTACATACAGAAAAGAAAACCAGAAGTGCAGAGGTCGGGATCTGTATGTACAGAAGTAAAAAACCGTAAATCAGACAGAAGAACGAAGGAAAAGTGATTTATACCTTCGTTCAGTGTTCTTGGTATCATTCGTTCATCCTTCAACCTGGAAATCAAAAAACCATCAAAGATTTAGAAACTAGGGTTTTTGAATCACACAAACAGTAAACAAGAATCTGAAAAATGAAAGTGTAAAACGTGTTTATACCTTCGGTATCCTTCGTTTAGTATTCAGAACGACAGCAACCTTCGCAATCAAAGGTTTCGTAGGCGACGAACCTCGGTGTTGTGATTCAGTGCATAAACCATAGGGGTTTTTCATCATCATCATCAAGCACCATCATAGGCAAGAGGAGAAGAGTTCCACCGCTTCTATCACTGAAAATCAGTGAGAACAGTGGAACCCTAGACCAGAAGAGAAGAGAAGACGAAGCGAAGAAGGAGAGGAACAGTACAAAGCAAGAACAGAGAGGAGTGAATCTTGAAGTTCTGAGCGAATTAGGGTTTCAGAAAGAATTTATACCACGGGTCAAGGAGGATCCGCGCGTTGCTACAGTAGCACCCCGTTGGCTTCCGCATTATTTTGTTTGGAACAGCTTGCTGAGGTAAGTGTTTGGGCTGGGCCTGAAGTGGATTTATTGGTATCTACACCCCAGAATTCACTCTTGGCAACCTGCAAGTAAAACAACAAATATTGGTCAATCAATTGGTAAATTTGATCAAATCTCAACACAAGTGAGCTTCCCAATCTTCAACTCAGCTCCTCAAACGATATCCTAGGAGTTTCACACAACACCAAGCTTCCTAAAAACACCTTTATCAATTCTATCCACAATGTAGCTTGTAAAACCTCTACCCCAAACCTTCACTTTTACATGCAAGGTCAAAGTTTGCATTTCCACTCATCATAAATGACATGCAACTGGAAATTTTAGGGAAGGAGTGATTTTGTGAAAATTTTCTGGTTTTCGTGTGTTTGGAGGTAATGGGTTTCGAATAGCTTGAAAAGGAAGATGAAGATGTTTGGTTTTTCAGCTTACCTCAAGGAGGGAACAACAATCCTTCCACATATCTTCCTTTCTTCTCATTCCCTTCACTCTCGAGCTCCCTCTCTCAAGTTTTCTTTTCTTGCTCTTTGGTGGAAAATAGGGAAAGTCACAAATGAAGAGGGATATGTGTGTTCAGCTGATTTTGAATACACAATTGGGCTTTTGGGCTGAGCCTATATCACTTGGGCTGAATCCAATAAAATTTGTTTTCTAGTTGCACCCCCTAACATTTCTATACTTAATTCACTCTAATGAGGACTCAATCATGTAAAAACTTACTTAATTTACTTAAGACATAATTCAAATCACATGAAAGACGCATAACAAGTTTTAAACAATCAATGAAATAGTCAAAGTAATTTAAAATTACTTTGGGTGTTACACATTAAATACAGGTACGGTACTTAGGCAATCAATTCATGAAATTACCAATCAATAAACAAGCAATTGACTCAATTATCAACCGATCATCAATCCAAAAATAATTTTAATCATTCGCACATCAAAGTTAATTACTGGGGGATGTTATAGAATTATGTAAAAATACGTAATTCCAAAAATTTTAAAATTTTTACCTTTCGGAATTATGTAAAAATACGTAATTCCGGGAATTTTAAATTTTTTGCCTTCCGGAATTATGTAAAAATACGTAATCCTGGAAATTTTAAAATTTTTGCCTTACAGAATTATCCCTTTAGACGTAATTCCGAAATTTTCAAATTTTAACCTTCTGGAATTATGTCTTAGGCACGTTATTCTGGATTTTTTTTAGTTTCACAATTAACATTTAATTTATTTATTTTATAGATATGGCTACAGCTGATGGCAACTTTCCTTTTACTATGGATTTATTGGACGAGTTTACCAATACAGAGGTACATATCTCCCTAAATTTCTTTTTGTTTATGATTATTTATAAGTTATTAATTATGTTTATGATTATTTTGTAGATTTTTGCTACTCATGATAATCTTGTACGTTGGGCTAGAGACATCGGGAAAACCAATGGAGTGGTTGTTATCATTCTTCGATCCGAGTCCTCCATGAATGGTAAAGGGAAGAAGAATAAAATTGTTTTGGGTTGCGAGAAACATGGTAGATATGACGTCGGAGTAGACATTGGGTGTTCTAGAGCGAGGTCTTCAAAGAAGTGTGGTTGTCCTTTTAGACTGAAAGCTACACCATTGAAGCCTCCTGATTGGGATCGGAAGCTCAGAGTTATGTGTGGAATACACAATCATGCGCCTCATAAAACGTGTCTCAGGCTTGCAATATTTGGGCGGTTTAATAAGGAGGAGCGGTCTTTGGTTGAAGAGCATTTCTTGTTGAATGTTAAAGCTCAGAAAAGTATGGATGCAATTAAGAAGCGATTTTCGAACAACTTGAGTACTATCTCACAGCTGTATAGAACCCGCAGAACGTTCCGATCGAGCCGGAGAGGTTATAGAACTGAGATACAGAAGCTTATGAGACTGGTAGAATCTGAACATTATTTGTGTTGCACCAGACGACTTGATAACACTGATGTTGTTAAAGAGATCATGTGGGCACACCCTGAGTCTATCAAGTTATTGAGGATATGTTTCCTAGGATTTTGATTAAGAACAACACCTTCAAAACCAACAAATATAGATTGCCTCTCTTGGAGATTGTTGGTGTCACTTCCATTGAGTTGACATTTTCAGTGACATTTTCTTACATGTCTGCAGAGCGGTATGATGATTATAGATATCACATAGCCCTGGTTGCGTTATCACCTACAGATGGTGGGTCATGGACATTCTTGCCTTTGAGAGGCAAATATGTGGCTACTCAGAGCCAGTTGGTCGGTATTGGGTTTGTCCCTGGGCTTCATTGGGTCCAGGTTATGTTGAACTCTACAAGTCCATTACCTCCTCTTCATCGATCTTAGTCTCCTTGTGTTTCACTAGACGCTAGATCGTGGTTATATCCATATGTTGGACGTCTTCAGTTATGGACTTCTTTTGCTCCAAACCATATTGCACCAACCGGCCCAATTGATTATGTATACATTACCTGATTGTATGATGAATATTTTATTCCACGACTTTATAATATATTTTATTCCACAGCTTTATTATTTGACGGTCTTGATTTTGCCGACACTTTTCAATAGCCTTGATGTTGCCGACACTTTCAACGGTCTAGATATTGCCTACACTTTTCATCAACGGTGGAAATCCTGTTTAGGGTTCAGATCTTTCGCTATAAATATACCCATTTAGGTTTCAGTTCTTTCACACTTTCAACATCTTTCACACACAACACAAGAAAATGGACACCCTTTCAACCCAATACACTCGTGATTCCACACTAACTATTCTTCTCCATCAGGGCACAATCACCAACAGAGATGATGGTGTCTATTTCCAGTGTCCAAAACCTATTTCATGCAGGCTTAAATACAACCTCACCTTTGCTTCTCTCAAAGATAAACTAGAGAGAAAGGTGCAAGTGGAGGGTGACGAGTGAGAGGTCAAACGTATCATTTATCGCAAACCCGAGCTGTGCGATAATGGATGTGTTCGCTGGTCCACAATGGATGTGAAGAACGACGATGACGTGCAAGCCATGATGAACATCCATGAAGCCTTTCGATATCTCAGTCCTTTGCAGTTGTACGTGGAAACCGCACAGAGTGTCATCGATATCATTCGACGTTTAACTCCAAGACGACCATTACAGTAGTCGAACGTTTTAATTAATCTGTATTTGTTTCTGCTTGTTTAAGTATTTATGTTTGTTTCTGTTGTTGTAATCCCCTTTTCAATCAATGAAATCCGCGTTTTTAATTAATTAAAAGAAATTTTTAATTAAAATAATACTTCCGGAATTATGTTCTATGGGATAATTCTGGAACGCATTTTCCAGATTTTTCTGGATTTACCTCAAATGACATAATTCCGGAAGTGAAAAATGTGTTTCGGAATTATCTCGTAAGTCATCACTACAAAAAAATTGCCCATTAGCGACGGAAATTAGCGAGGGACTAATGTTCCCTCGCAAAAACTGGAATTAGCGACGGAATTTGCGAGGGAATAGGGGCTGTCGTATTTTTGAGAATTAGCGACGGGATTTCAGACATTAGCGACGGAATTTTAGTCCCTCGCTAATTTTTGACAGTTTTCAGATGATAGGACTCAGTGCAGGTATTTAGCGACGGAATTTCAGTCCCTCGCTAATTCCCTCGCTAATTTCTGACAGTTTTCAGATGATAGGACTTAGTGCAGGTATTTAGCGACGGAATTTCAGTCCCTCGCTAGTTCCCTCGCTAATTTCTGACAGTTTTCAGTTGATAGGACTCAGTGCAGGTATTTAGCAACGGAATTTCAGTCCCTCGCTAATTCCCTCGCTAATTTCTGACAGTTTTCAGATGATAGGACTCCGTGCAGGTGTTTAGCGACGGAATTTGCAGTCCCTCGCTAATTCCGTCGCTAATTTTTTGACTTTTCAGCTTATTTATCCTCTCACACACACTCTTCTCTCCTACTCTCCTCACAGTCTTCTCTCTTCTTCTCTCCTCACACTCTTTTTCTCTTTTCACTCTTCCACCACCACACCACCACCACCCCCACTCGTTTCTCTCTCTCTCTCTTTCTCTCCTTCTCCCTTACTATTCTGCTTCTCTCTACCATAATACCCTTCACCACCACCACCACCACTCGTTTCTCTCTCTCTCTTTCTCTCCTTCTCTCTCTACCATAATACCCTTCACCACCACCACCACCACTCATTTCTCTCTCTCTTTCTCTCCTTCTCTCTCTACCCTAATACCCTTCCCCACCACCACCACCACCACCACCACCACCACCACCACACCATAATAATAATAATAATAATAATAATAATAATAATAATAATAATAATATAAAAAGGCTGATATTGTCAAAAAAATAAAAAAAAAATCGGCTGAATAAAAAAAACGTGACTGTCAGATTTAGCGACGGAATTTGAATCCCTCGCTAATTAGCGAGGGAATTAGCGGCGGAACATTCCCTCGCTAATAAGGGAGGGATTCAAATTCCCTCGCTAATCCCATTAGCGAGGAGACAATTAGCGAGGGACTGATTCCGTCGCTAATTCCCTCGCTAATGGGTATTAGCGACGGATTTGAGGCCATTATCGAGGGAAAAATCCCTCGCTAATGGGCAATTTTTTTGTAGTGCATACTTCCGGAAAAATCTATAATAATACGTTCTGGAATTATGTGTTTGGACATAATTCCAGAAAAATCTGGAAAATGCGTTCCGGATTTACGTATAAACACGTAGTTTCGAAAACATTTTGAGAAATCAAGGAAAAAATGGTCACTTTGGTCAATATGGGGGTAGAGAGTCAAAGGGGGGGTACAACAAAAAAGCCTATTTTTTTGGTATAATTTATGCTATATAAATTTGTTTGTTATATATTAGATATTTTGGTAGTAAGTTAACTAATATGTTAGTTATAGGGATGTCAAAACGGGCGGCTCGGCCCGTTAAGCGTTATGCCCGCGAAAAATCGGGCGGCCCGGCCCGTTAACAAAACGCGGGCACAAAATTCATGCCCTGCCCGCGAAGTGGAGGGCTGGCGGGCTAGCGGGCTGGCGGGCTGGCCCGTCAATTTACACTGAATTGTTTTAAAAAAAAGCGCTAACGGGCGGTTTGGCCCGCCACAGTGTTTAGCCCGCGGGCTGGCGGGCGAAGTGGACCGGGCAACGCGAGCTGGCGGGCATCAATACCTTAGCCCTGCCCGCCTTTTTTTGGTGGGCCAACGGGCCGGCCCGGTGGGCCAAGCCCATTTTGACATCCCTAGTTAGTTATGCTTGTTAACTAAAAAATTATAGGTAATTATTTAGTCAAAAGTTTTTAAAACTAATTAGAAGATATATATATTGTAGTATTACGTACATCCACAAAAAAAAAAGATGGATCGTAGTTGGATGTATGATCGAATGTTTCCTTGAATAGCTGGTCTAAAGCGACGTTTTGTACAAAGAGTGGAAGAGCTTGTTCTTTTTGCTAAGCGTCAATAAGAATTTGAGCGACAAGATGGAATTTGAGCGACAAGATGGAATTAATGGGCGGTTTGTGCTCGAAATTTACGTTTCAATATATAAAAAAATGAAGGAGAAGTCAGACTTTATTTGTACAATAATGGATTTAAGCGAAATTATTGGATATGGACCAGTCATGGCAAGGTAGCACCTGGGCTAGCTGTTCTTGCAGTTAATGATTCGGTCGAAGTAGAAGCTCCCACATTAACTAGTTATCCAACTACTACAAGATATCAACCGTTTGATGTTGTTTAGGGGATGATATCTGACGCTGTCGAAGTAAATTTAGATTATGAAGAACAACAATACGATGCTGAAGAAGTTCCAAACAAGGAAGCTCAAAGGTTTTATACCTATTTGAGTGAGACAAATAAACCATTATTTGAAGGATCTAAAGACTCTAAATTATCAATGTGTGTTCGGTTGTTGGGTGTGTTTCCGGCAGAAAACATTACCTACAAGCGAATTAGTGGCGGATTTTTTCTGCCGGTAAAGTAACCTTTCCAACGGATTGGGTGCATTTCCGGCAAGATTTTTTCTGCCGGTAAAGTTCGATTTTCTTGTAGGGGTAGACTCGAGCCATTTTGATCTTATATAGTTCCAATTTACTATGGAGGAAATAACTTTTTAAACATATATACAATGAATTTTGTGAACGACATGAATTTTAGTACCTAAAATCAATGGAACATATTTTTAATTCGGACCATCACCGGCTACCTACGGAGTGTCCCAACGCTTTCAATTAAAGGTTAATCTCTGCTTGTACTTAGGAACACGTTTCGCATTGGCCAACATCGAATTTATCCACTGCGAAAATCGAACCCAAAAACACCGAGTCGACTCCGTGTCCCAAGGTACCTTATATGCAAGTGTGTTTGTTAATCAATGCTACTTATTTTTTATAAAATAAAATCAATGCTACCTAATGCAAAACCTACCACATTTCTTTTCTCTTATTTTAAAATTAGTTCTACTTGAACATGTCCCGAGGCACTACTTGTCCCATAAATAGTAGCATCAGAAGCTGTCATAACATAACCTCCTCTTCAGCCTGCACTCAATACCTTCACTGGCAGAACCCAATTTGGTGAGACAAAATACAATAATGGGAGGAAAAACGTACACATTACTCTGGCTATTTTTTATTGAAACTATGATCCATGTTTCTATATCAAACAGTGGCAAAGTTCCAGCAATAATAGTTTTTGGAGACTCTTCTGTGGATTCAGGCAACAACAATTTCATTCCAACTATTGCTAGGAGCAATTTTGAGCCATATGGTCGTGATTTTCCAAATGGCAATCCTACTGGTAGATTCTCAAATGGAAGAATTGCCCCTGATTTCATCTCTGAGGCTTTTGGTCTTAAACCAACAATTCCTGCTTATTTGGATCCTTCTTATAGTATATCTGATTTTGCTACTGGTGTTTGCTTTGCTTCTGCTGGTACTGGATTTGATAATGCTACTTCAAAAGTTGCTGTAAGTGCTGAGTTTGTTACTTTTTTTAATACTAGAGTATCATAGGTATTGGTTATATACCAATCTAGAAACAAAACATGTTTTTTAAAAAAAAAACAATAAAACTGTGTTTATAACAATACAAATGGCCAGTGGTTAATGACAATTTTCCTACGTTTTCTTTAAAGTACAACACCGCCAGTAAATAGGGCACTATGTGTAAGTTTTTTCCTTTGGGTATTTGACAGATCACTTCTTAGTGTTGGGTTGCATGACGAGTTTTCCATATATACTCAAAATAACAGTAAATTTTTCATGTCCAAGTAAAAGCTTAGTTTTGTAGCTTCTGTGAGATTGCAGCAAAAGGATATTGGAGGCGAGTTTAGAGGCTCTAAGCAATTTTTAAAAATAGTTTTTAATTTTCTAAAATTTTTAATGAACAATTTTTTTTTCTCTTTTTTTTTAAATTTAAAAAATTTGAAAACAAATTTTAACACTCAATTCAAACATACTCTTGGTTCTTTTAATATAGATTAGTTGTTAAAATTAGTTCTTAAAGGTCGAGGAATTTTAAGTGTGACCAAAACTCTGAAACCCTAGGATAGTCCCAAGCCGAGAGAATATCCTATGGGTCACTATGCCTAAAAACCCTAATTACCTTTACCTAAAAGTAATGAAACCCATTGAGTTAATTTGTTTGTATTTTGCAGGATGTCATACCTCTATGGAAAGAAGTTGAGTACTATAAAGAATACCAAAAGAAATTGAGATCACATTTTGGTAAAAAGAAAGCCAGTGAAATAGTAAAAGAGGCATTATATTTGGTTAGCATAGGGACAAATGATTTTCTTGAAAATTACTACACACTGCCTGAACGTAGGTGCGAGTTTAAAACAGTTCAGCAGTATGAGGATTTTCTCATTGGACTTGCAGAAAATTTCTTCAGGCAAATTTATGACCTTGGAGCAAGGAAAATATCACTGACAGGGTTGCCACCAATGGGGTGTTTGCCACTTGAGAGGGCAATAAATATTTTGGAATACCATAGTTGTGTGGATGAATACAATTATGTGGCTTTGGAATTTAATGCAAAGTTAGGATTATTAGTTACAAAGTTGAATAAGGACCTTCCTGGCTTTCAAATAGTGGATGCAAATGCATATGATTTCATACTTCAACTTGTTACACAACCTTCTCAATTTGGTGAGTTCTTTTTATCGTACTTCATGCTTGATTTCTCTAGTGCTTTGTTATTGAAGTCCCTTAACTTTTTATTACCATATATTTTTAGTAAATTCAAGGACCAAGTAGTAAGTAGGCACCTTGAAGGATTAAAGTCACTAAACAATTAACTTCAGACACTAGTTTATAACTTCGATACAACCAAAGACTAATGTGACAACACCTCATACATTTAAGAATTAATATGATTGTCTGGTAAAGCAAAAACTAATTATTACTATGATTTGGAGAAATATAAGCTAATAGTGTATTCACCAAAAAATAAGTTAATAGTAAATAAAAAATATTCTCTCAGAATCTAATTATAAGCAAAAATAACTATTTTTACACTTATTAAGAATGGAAGTTTTGTGTACTTTATTTTTTTGATTTCATGCAAAAAAATCATAGATTTATTAAATATACCTAGTCAAATAGTCATCCTCTCATAATATTAATGAGTTAATTTAAGGGTAGTTATAGAATAATTACATTGAATGTGGATAGATTAGCCGACATTTACTTATATTTGAATCCACCAAAATTAAGCATTTTTTTAGTTTTAATTGAGTCTAGAGTAGTACATTTTAACTATGATGTATTTATGTGAAAAAAAGATTTATATAAAACTTATATGCACGGGTAATTAATTAATTGGCTAAAGTGCTCCCGGGGTCCCTTATCTTTATTTAAAATAACGATTTGGTCATTTATCATTTTTTGTCCCAAATCAGTCGTTTATGTTTTAAATTTTTGACACATAAATCCTTTTCTGTCCCAAATCAGTCCTTTATGTTTCAAATTTTTAACACATAAATCCTTTTTTTTGACACATAAATCAGCACTGTTAACGAAAAAGGATTTTTGTGTCAAAAATTTGAAAGATAAAGGACTTATTTGGGATAAAAAAACATAAAGGACTAATTCGTTACTTTAATTAAAGATAAGGGACCCCGGGAGCACTTTAGCCTAATTAATTTTAGTTGACTTGTTTTGAGTTAGGAGTAAGCTTTGAGGCCATTAATTTCAATTAGTAGTTTATCAATTTGAGTTCACAAAATTTTCATCCTAGTGTTGCAAATTTGTGTGAAATACCATTCGAATCCCTAAAATTATCACACTTCCCAATTTCGTCCCTAAGGGTATGTCTGTGAGGAGGTTTTGGGACGGGACGGGAGGGGAGGGGAGGGGAGTGGTTTGGAAAGATTAGTCTATATTTTTATTTTAATATATATTTGAGATTTTAAAAAATAAAAAAAATAGTTAGATAGATAACAATATAACATTTTTAATCACAGTTCACTTACGTTTAGAGACATTTTATATCTTTCTCAACCTATAATTGAAAAATATGTCATCCCCTCCCAAATCCCCCTCCCAAACATACCCTAAAATTATGAATATTAAAAAAAACTTGAATATTATGATATAGTTCTTGAAATTGAAAATCATTATTCATAAATATTACACACGCTAAAGAACCAAAAATTTTAAGGTTTAGTTACAATTTTGGTCCTCATATTTTATCATATCTGTAATTTTAGTGTCCATATTTTTTTTGTAATTTTGGTCCCCGACTTTATAAAATTCGCAATTTGTTTAGTCCACTTCTTTAATTGTCATCCAATTTTTGACAAAAATGATGATGTGGTAGTAAAGTGGTGACGTGGCAGTCACGTGTAGTTCATGATATTCCTAAAATTCTAAAAAATCAGCACGAAAATTCAAGTGTAAGGGTCAAAATCAGCACAGTTACCACTAAATCAAGTAGATAAATTGTTATAAATTGAAAAAAAAAATCAACATCCAATGATTACGTCCCCACGACATGTAATAGCCACTTCACCACCTTATCGCCACATAAACATTTCTTTCAAAAATTGGATGGAAATTTAATGAGGACTAAATTGTGGATTTAATTAAATTGAAGAAACTAAATTGCAAGAAGAAAGATGAGAGTCAAAAAGTACATATTTGATAAAATAGCTAGGGAAACCAAAACTGCATTTAAGCCTATTTTTAGAAGAGTGAAGAAATTTAAATTCAAGTTATTGTTGTTGCCATTCATGTCATAAACTTGAATGTACCCAAATAATTTCCCACATTTTCATTTACCCTTTCTATTTTTTTCTCACAATATTAGTTCCCCTACCTTGGACTAAATCGAAAGCAGTAACTTTTCTTCTGCAAGATGGTAATGGTGAATTGTTTTAGCCCGATTAACCCATCATTTTTATCCGAGTTTGGTTACATTTAATAATCCCACATGGCCTATACAACTCACTTTTTTTTTGAATATATACAACTCACTTTCAAAACAGATAAACCCAGCTTGAGTCTTTCTTTTTGAATTAATAGTGGGTCATGGTGCTGAGACAAACTCATAACTAACCTATTTATTGCAAACCTAAACATCCATTCTCAATCAAGCCACTTTATGTCATCCCATACACCAACTACTCTCTAACGTTTAGGTGCATGAAACTCTCAAATTCATTACTAACTCTTGAAAAATGCACAAAGATTAAGAAAATTAATAACATTAACTTTATCAAATAATTAAGGTTTTGGTTGGGACTTGGGATTTGCTGTAAGTACTATCTCCTTCCCTATATTTGTGTAAGACTATTACTCCCTTTGTTGTTATTCATTGGTATTCCTGGCTTGTTACACGCAAATTAAGTAAAATATATGCTTATAAAAAAAGTACTAAAACACACTTTTTGTAGTTGTCTTGGAATAATATTGAAATTAAAATAAAAGATTTAATAGTTGTCATTAGTCGATCTCTAAAAGGCTCAATAAACATAAAGTGTATATTTGGAATAATGTGGTAAATTGTACATTGGGTTCTGAAAACTACTATTGTTTTTGGACAAAAATAAAATGTCAAAAGTACCGGAGATTTGGAAAGGAGGAAGTACTAAATTATCATTTGTGTATAGAAACATTCATTACTAACTTTCATATAGCAAGACAACTTAGTTGTATTAATAAGAGATATATTTCGAAAAAGAAGAGATATTAGTAAAATATCTTATCTTTAGAGACAAACAAACATGCGAAAATATCTTATAATTAGTGACTGTGGGAGTAAATGTTTCCAAAAAATATATAATTGAAACTGCAATTGCCAATAATTGAAAGGAAATTTTAGTAAAACAACACACATAGTGTCCTATACACTCTTAGTTATATTGGCAATTTCAGTGACATGGAGATGCCGGCTCCCGGGTTCGAACCTGAGTGTGATCATGTGATAGAGTTTGTGTGGTGTTTATTTTTCGTTTCGTCTAAACCAACAAAAAACACACATTGTTGATAAAATTAATGTGATTAATTTTCTTATTATCTTATATTATAGTATCACAAACAAATTTGTCAAAAAGTTCTTATATTATTACTTAACGATGTCCGACCTAAAAACTAGTAAATGGCTCAACATGGGCCGTAGCTTAATGGGCCAATTTAGCTTTCTGGCCCAAATGTTTTTCATTCTATTTTTCTTTAACAAAATAATGTTTTTTTTTTTTTTGGTAATACAAAATAATGTTTTCTACCAAGTTCATTGCGGTTATTTAAAAGGGTAAATTGCTGACCCAAAAAAGGGTAAAATACTTAATTTTGAAAAGTTTAACAAATAATTAAGCAAAATAAAACATATAATAAATTTTGAAAAATATTTCAAGCAAGGTTGAAAGAATACCCTAACTAAAGTTTAAAATTTCATTTGATATAGAAGTAAATATGATTCAAGTATTTGACATTCTATTCTATGATTTTTTGAATTAGCAGGTTTTGAAGTTGCAGGTATTGGGTGTTGTGGAACAGGTAGATTCGAGATGGGCTTTTTTTGTGACCCAAACAGCCCATTTACTTGCAAAGATGCGAATAAATACGTATTTTGGGATGCTTTTCACCCCTCCCAAAGAACAAGTCAGATGGTGTCAAATTATTTAATAGAAAAATATCTTGCCAAGTTTCGTTGATTTAAAACAGGAGCAACAGGTGTGTCCCTCACCGTTAGTTGTCTTGACAATTCCAGTAACATTGGGACGTCGGCTCATGGGTTCAAACTCGAGTAGGAGCAATGAGAGTATGTGTGTATGGTGTTTATTTGTCACTTTATCTCAGTAGAAAAAAAAAAGGAGCAACAGGTCCTTCCAATTCCATTGGACACTAGGATGATTTCCGGTAATGAACAAAACCAATTTCTTAAATGTGATTATGTTACCATGCATGGAACACATTTATATATTAATAATGTAATATTTTTTAATAGCTTATTACGCATGACATTATGGGTGTGTTTGATTTGCTAAAAATCAAGAGATTGGACAGGAAAACTCCTTTGGAAACTGTGCATGATACTGAACAAAATTGGGGACAAGGAACCGAACAAAAACCCAAATTCTTGTTTCTCACAAAATCATAGTACAATTTTCTGTTCCGTCGTACAACTTTTTATGCACCCAAAAAAATACAAAAATACTATTTCTATTTCTTACTCAATAATCACTCTCTCTCATCTCTCTTCTCTATCTTTTCTCTCTCCTCTATTCTAGGGGTGTGAAAATTTAATGGTACATCGTAACCACCTTAGAAACCGTACTGTACCGTTTTTAAAAATCCATATTGTTTTGAACAATCGGGAAGCCATGAGGGAACCTCCCTGTGTTTAACAAAAAACCCACTCCGTTTTAAAAAAAGCCACTTTGTTTAATAAAAAAACTTGGAAACCGGGATATCATATTCATTGCGCCACCATCTGTTGGCATTTTAACCACAACCTCTAACAATACTAGACTTCTCCCAATCGCCACTCGATCTCCACTATCCTTGTTTGACGCCGTAATCTAGTTTTCTTTCCTCCATTAACAACTATCATTCTATAGATGTTGGATTCGAGCGAAACTTGCTAAAAACACTTTTTTCGCCTCAACGCTTTGCTACTCGACTGCACAACCATGGTATCGTTCGGTGTTGAATCATTTTTCACTTTATCGTTCATCGTCAACAGCGTCGCACACCTATGCTTTGCTACCCATGGTGCTCAGGGGTCGACGACTAGGTGGTGGCAAGCAATCTCGATAGAGATTCCCGGCATATCGACAGTACTCAAGCGAAAAGGTTAGCGTGTTCCCGAAGGCACTTGATGAGCGCCTCCTTCACTTTGTCAGATAAGCTGAACCTATCATGATTATCTTTTTCGGATCATTTCCTATCTTGATCGACATGAGTTCGCCATGACGTTCTGGTCTCCTGATCCTCTACTTCAGCTTCCTTGTGAGGGCGTCATCCTTCTCATCCTCGGAACTGTCGGGCTCGTCGCGAGCGTCCAGGTAAGCGAGGTTGACGTCACAGGTCTTTCTTCTCCTATTTCTCAGTTTCTTGACAGGGTGTTGACTATCCGTGAGGTCGGACTCCGAGTAACAGATTTGAGGGGCTTCCAAATCAGCGCTTTTGGTGACAATCTGACCATTGTGAGAGTGGGACTTCATCTTTATGTGGAGTGTCGATGCGATGGCTCCTAGGCGGCCTAGAGTTTGCTTGTCGATTATGCAATTGTAGACCGATTGACATTAGAGCGTTAGAAATTGGGTCATGACAGTCCGAGACAGTGGTTCTTCCCCATAAGTCACGGCTAGCCCAATGCATCCAAGAGGTGTAGTTGTGGCACCATCAAACCCGATGAGGTTCACTCACTGATATTGTAACACCCCAAATTTTTTTTACTAAAAATTGTATATATGTTTGTGCACATATTAACAATTTTGGGATAACTTGGCATGTGTTTGTTTTAATATTTATTATATTTAAAGGAAATATTGTCATATTTTATGAGTAGGTAATTATAAATTATATCTATTAACTACTATTTAGAATTATTTGTTATGTTATATCATTATGTTGTGTATATATTAATAGTTATTAGGCTTAAATATGTTTTAGGCCCCTGCAAACATAGGGTGTTTTGGTTTAAGCCCCTGCAAATTTTTTTTTGTTAAAAGCCCTTGCAAAATGACATATTTTGTTATAAGCCCTTCTATGACTAAAATGTTAGCCTTAACATGGAATGCTATGATTGCTGGATATGTTGAGAAGGGCTTATAACAAAAGATTTCATTTTGCAAGGGCTTTTAACAACAAAAAAAATTTGCAGGCGCTTAAACCAAAACACCCTATATTTACAGGGGCCTAAAACATATTTAAGCCTAGTTATTATTATAATAGTTATGAAAAAGAGGTGTACGCAAGAATGGGCCGCCAGCATTCATGCTGAGCAATGGATTTGTGTATTGCTTTTTTATATGTATCTATATATATATATATATATATATATATATATATATATATATATATATATATATATATATATATATAAATAAATAAAAGGATGTTTTCTACCCTCACAATTTACAATTAATCCCATTTTACCCCTCTCACAATATACCATATTTACAGCATCCCCACAAATTTTTCTGGATTTTCGGATTTACCATCATTAGCTAAGTCTGATATACATTTTTTGAAGTGTTTTACGGATTGATGTATTAGATCGTACTTGATCAATACGATGAGTTGTTGCTGCCTGATGATGTTGCTCGGTCGTGAGGATGAAGGACCGAGTTCTGAGCCGCACGCGGGTGGTACCTGCAAAGGCACTCCAACGCTCAAGTCAGAGGTGCTTCAACGGGCAGGGTCACAAGGTGAGTAAAACATACCTGAAGCCACATGCTAGTGTGGTATATATACTGTTGGCTGGCGCTCTAGCCGTTACGCTTTTTGCGGGGCCGGCCGCATCTTGCGGAGCAAGTTAGGTTTTGGGCCGCGATGGGCCTGTTGGACGAATTGGCCTTCGAGCCCACTCCAGAACAGTGTTGCCCCCCAAGCCTAGGTCGCCTGGGGGCGGGCTAAGGCTTGATTCGTTGCCCCCCAGCGTGGTAACAAACGACCGTTCTGGAACGACGAATGGTCGAATGTAATCTGGTCGATCGCTAATTGGTTGATTGCGTGGTCGCTGCCACGCGGCCTGGTCACACGGGGCCAGGTTCCGTCTCGGGGGTGATGCCTGACAATCAATCGTCATGAATGCTGAGGCGACAGTTACTTTAATGAGGTGACGTTTAGAGACTCGAGGAGTTCAAGTAATGATGGCACGCGAAGAGTGGCGCCTCTTCGCCTCCGGCCCATGATGATGGTTGGCCCATTATATATAGGGTTCGAGGGAATTTCCATTTACACGTTTCTTCGATCTCCTCTGCTCTCGCTGATCGCTCGCTTCTACCAAAGCTCGCTCGCTCCTGCCAAAGCTCGCTCGCTTACGCCGAAGCTCGCTCGTTCTCGCTAAAGCTCGCTCGTAATCAAATTGCTCTAATTCCAGGTAACTGCGACCGCTCTTACTTTATTTGAGTTTTTTATGTTCCACCTGATGGAGGGGGTGTCAGGTCTGGGGACGACCACGTCGCCCCTTCCCACGCGCGAGCAAGACCTTGACCGCTATTCCCCTCCACAGGTTCATTCTGGCGCGGACCAAACAAACCCGCCGTATCTTTGGAATCCCGGCCGTTTCTCTTGCGCACAACATGACCCGACCAGTGGAGCAAAGTTCTGCGCACGCACGGTCGTCTTCTTCTAACGACGAATCTTCCTCTGGGTCTTCGACTCAGAACTGGTCTTCCTCTAGCGAATCTGGGACTCGGCCGGACAGAAGTGGGGCGCCGTTCACCGAGGCTGTGGTTGATGACACTGCAGAAAGCAACGCGCGGGTTGCCAGCGATGGAGGTATTGGCCAGGCTGCGGCCGACGACACTGCAACGGCCGACAGAGACCAACGAAGCGACCAACGAGAAGATCCCGAGGTCGCAGCTGCAAAAGATATGTCTTGGGTTTCTCTTAACCTGAGAGGTCAACGCAGCAAAATTTAACAGGGAAGCCAGGACCTAGAGTATCTGGCGACCGGGCTGAATGAAGGTTGGAGAGTTGAAGGTATGGCTAAAGGGGAAGATGTTGCGGCCTGGACTGATGTGCTAAAATTCACAATGTACCGCATCGTTTTCGAACGCATGGGTATAATTCCACCATTCACCAGGTTCCAACGCCAGGTTCTACGCTATCTTCAGGTCGCCCCTTCCCAACTGAACCCGAACGCTTGGGCGTTCCTGCAGGCATACGAAGATGTTCTCGTGGTTCTGAGAAGGCCGGTCTCCGTAAGACTGTTTTTCACTTTGTTTGAAATAAGCTATATTTATGAGAAAGGCTCCAAGGGCGCCCGCAAGGAAGCGGTCTCGTTCAAAAACGGATCAACATACAACTTTTTCAAGCGTTACATGGAATCATTGACGACCGGGTGGAAAAGGGAATTCTTTTGGGTTGTTCCTAACTCGGTCGAGGCACAACGAGGGATCGCCCAAATGTCCAAAGATGATCAGGAAGGAACGCCCCTGTTTCCCACAGTGTGGAGTTTCAACCATTTCTCGAAGAAACCAGGCCAGTACGCTTTCAAGGACACTGAACTTGACGATCTGGACAGGGGGACGATCCAAAGGTTGAGAAAGATCGCGTCCCTAGTCTCTGAGGGCCGCATCAAGGTCAAAAGCATTGTGGATGCTCGGGGCAAGAAAAAAGTCAAGGCCGCTCTTGGTCGGTGGCCGCTCGCCTAGTTTATTTCTTGTCACTTTGTTTTGTTTAACTGTTTCTAACCATCTACTTTTGCCTTTGCAGTTGACATGGCGAACATGAATGACTTTGACCTCTTGGAACAATGGGCGGCCGAGGATGGCGATGCTTCGCCCGTCCGCGGAATTCCTGAAGCTCAACCCGAAGGCACGCCCCTACCTGCCGGAACTGGGTCTCAGCCCGGTCGTCATACTCCTCGGGCGGGCACACCAGCACAAGCCATTGACCTGAGCAGCCCACCCAAAAATCAAGGAAGGTCCAAAAGGAATAGGTCGGTCGATGATGGGGGCGAGAAAAAGAAGCATAAGAGTGGGAAAAGCCACGGGCACAACCGGTCGCCTAAAATCGACCTGCTTGGATTGGGTGATGAAGACTGTGCTCGTTTCAATGAGGAACCGTTCGAGGTGATGGCCGATGCAATGAAGGCCGCTGGTATTCTGTTCAAGAAATACCAAGATGAAGAATCAGATCGCCTGGAAGGTAGGCGCCTTGCCCATAGATATTCATTGCTTGAAGACGACCTAGTCGATAAAAATTTTAAATTGAATTCTGCCTTGTCATTGCTCGCAGAAATGAGGGGCGAGCGAGATGACCTGCTCAAGAAAATGAAGGAGCTCGAATCGAGAATCGAAGCGGCCGCTGACAATGAAAGGAAGCTTGTCGAAGCAGAACGCCAGCTTGTGGCTGCTGTCACCGCTCAAACTGCGGCCGAGTCTGCTCTGGACAAGGCGGTCGCTGACAAGGAAACAACTGAGAAAGAGGTCGAACGCCTCTCTTCCAAGAATAAAGAGCTGTCGAGCCAGGTCGTTGGGCTGAAAACTGAGCTGGATGCAGTGGAGGTAGAAAAGAACAAGTTTAGAGGTCGCTATAAAGACGTTCTTGACCGGGCGAAGGGAGCTGCGGAGGGTCAATTTGAAAATGCTGTCAGCCAGATCAAGATCCTCTACCCTGATCTGGGGGTCGATCGCGAGATTGTGCAAAGCACACATCGTGCGACCGATCAACAGATCGTCCGCCCCAAGAAGATGTCGAAGGGGAAGGTTCTTCAAGAAGAGGCGGTCATCTATCAGGCCCCCAGCGACTCTTAACTTGTAATTTTTTTCTGAATTGTAATCTTGGCCCGCCTGCGAGCGGTGTTTGAATTGTAATTTTTCGACCAAGGCGTCTTTGTTTGTAATCAATGACAATTTTTCCATGAATTTGGCCTGTTTAATTGCTTTGTAATTTGATTTGATTCTTTTTGCTACGGTCGGTCGCGACCAAAAATCGTTTATGGGACACTTGATGGTCCTTCGCATAGGCCGCTCGTCGGCACTCGTTTGGGCCATTCGATGGCGCTCTTTTAGGCCGCTCGGCGGCTCTCGTTTGGGCCATTCGATGGCACTCTTTTTAGGCCGCTCGGCGGCTCTCGTTTGGGCCATTCGATGGCACTCTTTTTAGGCCGCTCGGCGGCTCTCGTTTGGGCCATTCGATGACACTCTTTTTAGGCCACTCGGCGGCTCTCGTTTGGGCCATTAGATGGCACTCTACTGGTCGCTCGACTGCTACTCGCATTGTGAGCGACCGTGCATACAATATACATGAAAATAAAGTACACAAGTCGAATTTTAAGGTCGGTCCTCGGTAAAAAACCCCTGTGGGGAAAAAGAGCGACCGCCTGTTCTTTATTGATCAATTGTTGTTTACAACTTAAACAAAATATTTTCTCAGCTTGTCAGCGTTCCATGTTCTGGGGATGGTCGCCCCTTCCATGGTTTCCAGCTCGTAAGCTCCCTTTCCAGTCTTGCTGATGACACGGTATGGTCCTTCCCAATTGGGGGCGAGCTTTCCCTGGCGAGCGTTCTTATTCCCTACGTCGGCCCTCCTTAGGACTAGCTGTCCAATGGAGAACTCCCTCTTCTGGACGCGGGCGTTATACCTGGCAGCGACCTTCTGCTTGATGAGTTGCTCCCTAAGTGACGCCTTGTTTCGTAGCTCTTCAACCAGGTCGAGCTCTTCTCTTGTTGCTCGTTCGTTTGCGGCCGGGGTTGGTGGGTTGGTCGTCCTCCAGCTTAGCTCTCCCATCTCAATCGGGATGACAGCGTCAGTTCCGTAGACAAGTCTGAAAGGTGACTCTCCGGTCGATGAGTGGGGGGTCATTCTGTAGGCCCAAAGGACCGACTGTAGTTCTTCTGCCCAATTGCCCTTAGCTTCGTCCAACCTCCTTTTCAGCCCGCGTAGTACTACCCTATTGGCCGCTTCTGCCTGGCCATTGGTTTGTGGGTGCTCGACCGAGGTGAAACGCTGTTTCACGCCTAGGCCGGCCGGCATTTCTCTGAACTTTCTATCTGCGAACTGAGTTCCATTATCAGTCACCAGTTGTTGGGGCACTCCAAAGCGGGCGAGCACGTTTCGACCAAAAAACTTAGATACCTTCGCTGAGGTAATGGTTGCAAGTGGCTCTGCTTCTATCCACTTAGTGAAATAGTCGATCGCAACGATGAGGAACTTCAACTGACCTGGTGCAGGTGGAAAAGGGCCGAGCAGGTCCATGCCCCACCAAGCGAACGACCATGGTGGGGTTAAACTGTGTAGTTCTGATGAGGGCGCTATATGTACGTCGGCATGGATCTGGCATTTCTTGCACTTCTGAACAAGTAACTTAGCGTCCTCATCCATGGTCGGCCAATAGTATCCGGCCCTGAGTGCCTTCTTAGCAATCGACCGACCACCTTGGTGGCTACCACAATCTCCTTCATGTATGTCTCTTAGTACATGGTCGGCCTCGACCGACGTAAGGCATCTCAGCAATGGGGATGAAAAGCCCCTTCTATACAGTCTTCCTTCGATCACTGAATACTTGGTCGCCCGCAACCTCAGGAGTTTCGCTGCCTTCTGGTCGCAGGGTTCTACTCCATTGAGAATATATTGCAAAATAGGAGTGATCCAGTCTTTATCTAATTCGACCGCTAGAATGGCTAATGGTTGGGCAGACTTGGATGATACGCTCGGCCGCGTTAACGTTTCTTGGATTAGACTTCTGTGGTTCCCAGGAGTCTTTGTACTAGCTAGCTTTGATAGGATATCAGCCCGAACGTTCTCCGTCCTGGGGACGTGCTTGACTTCAGCTCGGTCGAATTGCTTGAGCAGATCCCTTACCTTGGCCAAATAATTTTTCAAGACATCGTCCTTTGCGTCGTATAGGTCTTGAATTTGGGACACTACCAGTAGAGAGTCAGAGTGAAGTTCAACATGGTCGACGTTGAATTCTTTGGCCAGCTGTAGCCCGGCAATGCACGCTTCATACTCGGCCTGGTTGTTTGAAGTGTGAAATGCGAAAGTTAATGACACTTCAACTGTAAGTCCTTCCGAGTTTTCAAGTATCAGACCGGCCCCACTTCCTTTGCTGTTGGAGGATCCGTCTACGTGCAAAGTCCAGGTCGTGATGGCCTGATCGTCCGGTATTGGAGTCATCTCAGCAATGAAATCGGCCAACACTTGGGCCTTAGCGGCCGATCTAGCCTCGAACTTGATCCCAAACTCACTGAGTTCCACAGCCCACTTGATCATACGCCCTGCTAGGTCAGGTCGGTGAAGGATTTGTCTGATAGGCTGGTCGGTCCTCACCACGACCTGATGGGCCACAAAATAAGGGCGCAGTCTACGGGTGGCCACAAGTAACGCTAAGGCTAGCTTCTCAATCTTCTGGTATCTGATCTCTGGGCCTTGAAATACCTTACTGATGAAGTAGACCGGATTCTGCTTCAGGTCGCTTTCTCTTACAAGAACAGCGCTCATGGCCTCGTCTGTTATGGCCAAGTATAAGTAAAGCGTCTCCCCTGGTTGCGGCTTGGTCATGATGGGCGGGTTGGTGAGTGCCGCCTTCAGCTCGTCCAATGCTCGCTGGCATTGGTCGGTCCATTCAAACTCGACCTCCTTCTTCAAGAGCTTGAACAGTGGAAGAGATTTGCACGCTGATTTAGGTATAAACCGTGACAGGGCAGCGACCATGCCATTCAGCTGCTGAATTTCTTTTTTCGTAGTGGGCGGCCTCATGTCAGCGACTGCCTTGCACTTGTCAGGGTTTGCTTCTATCCCTCGCTCTGTTAAGTGGAAGCCCAGGAACTTGCCCGCCCTTACTCCGAAGGTGCATTTCTCTGGATTCAACCTCAAGGAATTCTTCCTTGCTTCCTCAAAGATTTCCTTTAGGTCGTCAATATGGTCTCGGTCGGTCTTGCTTTTAATGATCATATCATCCAAGTAGACCTCTGATATCCGACCGATCTGCCGCCTGAAGACCTTATTCATCATTCTTTGGTAGGTCGCTCCGGCGTTCTTCAGACCAAAGGGCATTAACTTGTACTGAAAGTTTCCACGATCGGTCATGAACGCGGTCTTGTGCCGATCGGGTGGGTACATAGTGATTTGGTTGTAACCTGAATAGGCATCTAAAAAAGATAGGAGTTTATAGCCCGCAGCCCCGTCGACCAGTTTGTCAATGTTTGGCAGGGGAAAGGCGTCCTTCGGGCATGCCTTATTCAGGTCGGTATAGTCGACGCACATGCGCCACTTACCATTTTTCTTCTTCACCAACACGACGTTGGAAAGCCAAGTTGTATACTTAATCTCCTCAATGAAATTGGCCTTTATTAGGTCTGATGCCCGCCATGCGAAAAGGTCTGCGTAATCCCTGAGGCAGGTGATGAGATCTTGCTTGTCTTGTTCAGGTAGGTCGCTTCCCAACTTGACTGTCTTAGTTGGGTCGTCCGATAGCTGAACATCGACCAATTCCCCGTGGGGCTCGGGTCTCTTCAGTTTATTCTTTAGCTCGCGGGCTAAATCGTCGTCGTCGTCCTCAGGGTCGCTATCTGGCTCGTATCGGGCATCCAGGTCGGCCACATTGACCTGATGCCCCTCTCCGCGATTCCGAGGTTTAGCATTTACCGCCTCCATGTCACAAATCTCTTGATAGAGGAAATGGCTCCTCATGGCCGCTTCCATGTCGGCCATCACTGTCACAACTTGGTCGCTTTTACTGTAGAACTTCATCTTCAAATGTACAGTTGAGGCTACGGCCTCCAATTTTCCCAGTGTTGGCCGGCCAATGATGCAGTGGTAACACGATTTGATGGGCAGAACTAAGAACGTCGTTCTGACCGTCCTGTACGACGTGCTGCCGTTCGTATCATCTCCAAAAGTAACAAGTAATTCTATCGTCCCCAGGGGGTATGTGGTCGCCCCATTGAACCCGGTCAATGGGGTTGGTACTGCTTGTGGAATAATTTCGCTCCTGTCCACATTTAACTTGTCAATCAGTTCCTCAAACATGATGTCGGCCGAGCTCCCTTGGTCGACCAGGATCCTTCTGACCTCAGTGTTGGCCATTACAGCTGATACTACCAAAGGAACGTAATTATTGACTTTGCCATCGAGCAAGTCTTCGTCCCCAAAGTAAATGGGCGGCCTATTCGAGGCCGGCCGTGGGGTTGAAGTTGAGCCGACTATCATAAGTTCATTCCACTTCCTCTTCATTGCCTTGTTGGACTCTCTGATATCCAACGGATTACCTCCATGGATGACCATGGCTACATTGCGGCCCTTCGACTGTCTGGGGTCGCCCTCTTCCTCAGAATTGTTACGCACTTACTCGACCGTCGAGTTGACGATCGCTTTACCACTGTCATTGGCGGGTTGGCCAACAGCTCTTTGTTCAGGGCGATCGTTGCCTTCATCTTTAACATATTGCCTCAACTTGCCCTTCTGTATGAGATCTTCTATGTCATCTTTTAGGGCCATACAGTCATTGGTATCATGCCCCTTACTCTTGTGGTATCTGCAGTATTTCTTGGTAGGCCGACCTCCTTTCGTCAACACTAGAGGATCAGGTCGCCTTACACCAGTGAACTCGTTGTTCTGGCACTCCGTGAAGATCTGCGCGATCGGAGTGTTCAACTTTGTACGATGCTCGTACTTCTTGGGCCGGTGCTCGGGTTTACTGTCACGGTAGTTTTCTTGCCCTTTGACCGGCCTGCCATTCTCTTCCTTGGGACGCGCGCGGGCGCCCTTGTCTGCGACCAATTGCTCTTCATAGCCCATATGGTCGTTGGCCCTTCTAAGGAACAGGCCGAGGTCGTAGTAGCGGTTCAATGAGAAATCTTCAGCAAATCTGTGGTTCTTTCTTATACCACGTTTGAGATATTTCAGTTTGTCCGTGTCTGATAGGTTGCGGACTGTATCAGCCTCTGTCATGAACCGATCGATAAACTCCTTCAATGGTTCATTCTCTCCTTGGACGACCGAGTCCAAGTGCTCTTCATAACGATACTGACAACGGTTGGCTGTGTAATTGGCCAAAAACATTGCCACAAGACCTTCCCAAGAAGAGACAGAGTTGGGACGCAGGGATTCCCACCATTCTAACGCCCGGCCTTCGAACGATTGAGGAAAAAGTCTGCACTTCATCGTTCGTCCTAGCTCCCTATAGCTACAGTAGTTGTTGAAGTACATGAGGTGTTTATCTGGATCCCCGCGGCCGTTAAACTTGTTCAGGTTTGGGGGCTTCCTCAAGTCCCTTGGGATGCGATAACGCCTGATTTCGCCGGTGAAAGGCCCTTGTCCGGTCGGGATGAGATTCTGCCCGTAGGGCTGCATGGCGGCATAAGTTTGGTCGACGGGCAGACCGTAAAGGCCGACCGGCTGACCAAAGAATCTGTCAGCAATTGGAGGGGGTCCATGGTGTTGTGGAGTATGCGACGACGACCGTCTTCTAGGCCGCTCTGAATAGTGTCTTCTTGGTCAGCTGATGGCACGGGAGACATCTCTAATCTCCCCGTTGCGGTAGTCGTCAAACTCCTCATACGAGTCCCACGACCTGCTTCTTGATCGGCGGGATCCTGAGGACTCGTTGGACGAGTATCTTGTTGGCGACCTTTCGGACTCTGGTCGGTAGCTCGAGTCAGCATAGTCGTAATCTTCCACGGGGGAACGACGATGGCGACTTCCTCGATGAGGGGGCGACCTGTGGACGATCGCCCTTCTTGAAGGATTGCGTCGGGATACGCCTCGACGAGGAGCTTCTCTTCGTGGTGGTGAACGATGGGGCCGAGATGGTTGCCCTAGGCGACGACTATCCGCACGCGGGCAGATCGAGATCGACCCTCTCTCATAGCGTTCGATCAGCTCGTCTCGATCAGCAATCACTTGATTCTTTTGCTCCAGAATTTGTATGAGTGCTTGGGTCACATGCTCTGGCAATGCTTCTGGGATTCCAGCTTCGGCCAGCTCGGCCGGTAGTTGCTGGACCGGTTGGATGACTGGCCCGCGACCACCCTGCACTGAGGGTTCTTGGCGAGGCTCGCCTTGTGATTCATGAACTGTCACAGGCATGCCCTCTGGGGTCCGTTGAGGTCGGTTCTGTCCAGAGGTGTTGAGCCTGGAAGAAGTTCGTTTCTGACGTGGTGGCATGGTTTGATGTGGAATAGCGCTCGGGCCTCCCACTGTGGTCGCCAATTGATCGTACCTGATCAATACAATGAGTTGTTGCTGCCTGATGATGTTGCTCGGTCGTGAGGATGAAGGACCGAGTTTTGAGCCGCACGCGGGTGGTACCTGCAAAGGCACTCCAACGCTCAAGTCAGAGGTGCTTCAACGGGCAGGGTCACAAGGGTGAGTAAAACATACCTGAAGCCACATGCTAGTGTGGTATATATACTGTTGGCAGGCGCTCTAGCCGTTACGCTTTTTGCGGGGCCGGCCGCATCTTGCGGAGTAAGTTAGGTATTGGGCGGCGATGGGCCTGTTGGACGAATTGGCCTTCGAGCCCACTCCAGAACAGTATTTAAAGATAAATCTGTAATTAATAAAATATACTGGATTTATCATTTAAATATACAAATCCGTAATATAAATTATAATTAGGGATTTATCATTTATGTACATAAATTCAAAATTAATTAATTAACATTACAGATTTTTCTATTTAAATGATAAATCCGTAATTATAATTTACATTACTGAGTTATCTATTTAAAAGATAAATCTGCAATTATTTTTTATATATATATATTATTTGTAATAATATTATAATTATTTTTGATTTTTTAATATGATACAGATATGGATACAGGCGATCTCTTGATTTCGTTCAGTGTAGATAGATCAGACGCATATTTTACAAGTTTTTAAATTATTATTTGTTTTTTTGAAGCTAAGAGCTACAACTTTGAATGATGCTAGAGATTGAAAAGTGAAGGTTAGGTGTGGAATCCAGAATCATGAGATGCATAGTACGTTAAGCAACGTCTCATTCTTTTGGGCGGTTAACTAAGGAGGAGCGGTCTATGGAGGATGAGCACGCCAAATTGAATGTTGCACCAAGAGACAGTATAAAGGCATTGAAGGAGAGATTTAATGGAAATGTGACTTCTATGTTCCAGCTCTATAGGAAACGTTGCATGTACCAGTCGAGTCTGAGAGGTCCTAGAATCGAGATACAGGAGCTCATGACATTGATAGAACAGTATTTGTGTTGGAGCAGAAAACTTGAGAACATGGATGTTGTCAGTGACATCATGTGGGCACATCTCTAAATATAAGAAGTCGAGTAAGAGGATTGGTCTGATTGGAAAATCATTTCACCTTTTTAGTTGGAACTATAGGGGGTTCTCGAAAAAAGATAGCGAAAAAAATGATTCCTAAAGTCGAGACTAAGAGTTAGCGGTGAAATGCCACTCAAACCCAGAGCTAGCTGGTTCTCCCCGAAATGCGTTGAGGCGCAGGCACCAGTCTTACATTTTATCTCTGTGGACCGAAGATTCACATTGTTTGCTAGAGTTTTGATTATGGATAGCACATACAAAACCAACCGCTACAGACTACCTCTTTTGGAGATTGTTGGTGTGACTTCCACCGAGTTGACATTCTTGATTGCTTTCACATACTTGTCGGCAGAGCCTTATGACAATTTTAGATGGGCATTACAGATGTTGAGAGATTAATTTGTTAGTGGTAGACAGACTACTACCTAAGGTGTTCTTGAGCGATAGAGATATTGCACCGATGAATGTCACTATTTTTGAGATATATCGCGCCTTATTTGGTAACTGATTGCCACACTACAAGAAAACCGGGAATTAGCGTCGGGTGAAAATGGGGTTTAGCGTCGGTTTCGACCGACGCCAAATATGGCGCCACTAGACCGTCGGTTGCAAAACCGCCACTAAATATGGGGTTTCGACCGTCGGTTGCAAATGGGGTTTCGACCGTCGGTTGCAAAACCGCCACTAAATATGGCGCCACTAGACCGAACATCGTCGGTTTCTTCGACCGCCGGAAGTCAATTTCGCGTCAGTTTCAACCGACGCTGAACGTGAAAGTTTCCTGACGTTATTTCTACTTTAGCGTCAGTTACAACCGACGGTAAACGTGACAGCGGACTGACGTTATTTCTACTTTAGCGTCAGTTACAACCGACGGTAAACGTGACAGTGGACTGACGTTATTTCTACTTTAGCGTCAGTTACAACTGACGGTAAACATGAAAGTTGACCGACGTTATTTCTTCTTTAGCGTCAGTGACAACCGACAGTAAATGTGAAAGTCAACTGACGTTATTTCAATTTTTGCGTCTGTTCCAACCGACAGTAAATCCAAAAGTTGATAGTCATTTTTTTTACTTTAGTGGCGATTTGAACCGCCAAGAAGCATTGTTTTTTAGTAATTATTTTAGCGGTGGGTTTCAACCGCCGCCATGCTATTTTGGTTTTGACAGCTGCTATTTTTTAATAAAAAAACTTGTTTTCAAGACAATAACTCAAAGTAGTCCTAACAATAACTCAAAGTAGCTCTTGAATAATAGCAGCATAACAATGTCATTGGTATCATATGAGTATAAGTAGAAGTTTTACAATATCAAAGTAGTCCTAACAAAATAATAACAATAGCTCTATAAAGTAGCTCTTGCTATAACAAGATAAAAATTTATCAAAAAGCTTTCTAGAGTAGCTCTTGTTAACAAAATAACAATTGCACAAGTATCTCTCACATATTACATATCAAAATAAAGTATGTATTACATTGCAAAATAAGCATTAAGCATAAAAGTCACTTCAAGGCTGGCTATTGTTGTTAGTTGATTATGAGGAGTGACCACCAGCACTTTGTTGTTGCTACAATAGAAACAAAAGAATAATTTGTCATGTAAAATAATTTATTAAAGAATAATTTATAAAAGAATTAAATGTAACACCCTCAAAATAATTAGTAGAATTATTTGGATGTTAATCCAATTAAATTAATTTAGTACTTGGCTGGTAAATTTACTGAGTGCTAAAATTATTTATTGGTTGTCATCGGATCGTTAACCGGATAATACGGACCAAGGAATTTTTGGAATCGAAATAGGAGATTTCGATCGATATGGTAATTTGACCGCATTGCAACTTAAATATTAAATAAATATATATATATATATATATATATATATATATATATATGTATGTATAAGTGTGTGCGTGTGAAAGGAGAAGAAAGAATTAAAAAGAGAAAAAGAAAAGAAAGATGGGAACGAGAGACAGAGGAGAAACAGAGAGGAGAAGAGAAAAAGAAAAGAAGAGAGAAAGAAAGGGGGAGGAAGAAGAAGAGGAAAAAGGGGGTGCTTCCGCTCAACAAAACGACTTCCTTCCAACACGAAAAATGCTCAGCGTTACTTCCTCTTCGATTTGGTACCAAGATCTTCATCATCAACTCACTCTCTCTCATTTTACCATTTTCGATTTGAGAGGAAAAAATAGAGGTTTTGTGGTTCAAGCTCAAAGGAAAGCCTAGAATGGTGGTGAGGAGCGAGCTCAAGGTGGAATACGCGAATATTGAAGGTTAGGGTTCAAAATTGGGTTTTGTGTGAATAGTGCTTCATGAGGAGGAAGATGATGAATAGTGCCCATGGAGGATTTCGAGGAATTCGGCATTCCGGTCAAAAGCGGTTTCGTGATCGAGTGGGAAGCTTTGGAAGCGGATTGGGTGTCGCCGGAGCGGGGAGCGTTCGTGTGGCTACTCGGTGATTTCGGCTCGATCGTGGTTCACGCTTCAAGGGTGAGTTCTACTCACGTTTAGGATTTTTGTTTTTCGAATTAACTGTTTTATCGCTTTCGCTGGTCTGGAATATTACTTGATAATGTCTGATTCGGGTTAGGAATCGATTGGGGCGAGTCTCGGGTCGCGTCGCGTCGCGTTAAAATGGAATTTTTGGGTGATTTAATTCGAGAGATTTTGATTTAAAACCGTTATTTGGAAAATCGTCGTATTTTGATAAACTTCGATTTGATTAAGATTTTGATTGATTGTTTGATGTTGATTGGGTTTGATTATATGTGTGTGAAAACTGTTTTCAATCGGAACGAGAATCGGAATTAAGTGGAATCGCGATTTTCGTGTGAAACCGCCAAAATCTGCCCTTGACAGACCCCCTGCTGTCAACCCACGCGCCACTTGCGCGCGGCGCGCCACTCGCGCGCCATTGGACAGAATAATCTGTCTGTTCGCGCGGCGCGCCACTCGCGCGCCAGTTGACAGATTTTCAGCAACCAAACACTGTTTTTCGTTTCGCAATAACTTTTGATCCGGGAACCCGATTGAGGTGTTCTCAGGGGCGTCGGAAAGCTTATTCAAAGATCTACCTATTTATATAAATTAAATGGCATAATGGACTGTCTTTGAAGTTGTAAACTATTTTGAAAAACCGAATAATAGTACTCGTGTGCGAACATATGTTTTATTAATAATAAAGCGGACTATGAGTCCTACGTGATATGGTTTAACCGACGCGGGATGATTATTATTTAAATCATCTAAAACGGTCTATAATTCACGATATATAAATTATATCGATTAAAGGAGTCGGCCACTGAGGGTGGTTATATATGATTATAGATATATATATTATATCGAGTTTGGGTGACGACCCATGAGGTTGACATACTAGGCGGGGAAGTCATGATCCCTTACCCTAGGCCCGTATGCCATTAGGGAAAGTACTATTGGTAAGGGGGTTCACCGGGATTACCAAAGCTGGGGTCGGTGTTATGTCACAGTTATAAAACAGTTCACCGGGATTACCAAAGCTGGGGTCGGTGCTGTAATAAAATTATGAAGCGGTTCACCGGGATTACCAAAGCTGGGGCCGGTACCGTGTTAAAGTTAGAAAGAATGGTCACCGGGATTACCAAAGCTGGGGTCGGTGTCATTCTAAAGATATCAATAGTATGGTTACCGAGATTACCAAAGCTGGGGCTGGTATCATACTATGTGGACTAGTACGAGTCACCGGGATTACCAAAGCTGGGGTCGGTGTCGTGCTAAATTAAAAGAATGTAATTTATAAAGTAAACTACGAATGTACGAGAATTCATAAATGAACCGAGAGCGTAGTTAGGGGTCTCGGTAGAACTCACTGAGATTGTATCTCACTGTTTAAATGTTGTGGTTTTACAGATAAACAGTGAAAGTGGAGATCCAAGAGGCACGAGTAGGTGGTACTCGGATGGTTGCTGAAGACTTAGCTTTTATGCTTAAGTTATGTTTTCCCTTGTTAGTTATGTATTTATTTCCTCTTTCTTGTACGATATTGAGCACTATAGTTTGCTGAAGATTATGGTCAGAGAACCTGTTCGGTCTTATTTGTATTTAAGACTGTTTTGTTGTTATTCAGCGAGAACTATATTGTAGTGTTCAGTATCTATGCAGGAATTTTATATCTCTGATTATTTTATGATGGTACACTTGGGTATTTTTACTCGATAAAAATACCGGGGTGTTACATTAAACGAAATAATGTAAAAGTGAAAGCATATTACAATAAAATTAAGAAGTGGAACAGGTACGGGCTCTGATGACTTTGTGAGAAGTCCAGCAAGTACTGATGCCATCATCTTCATGGTTTCATCTTTTATCTTTGATTCACTCCCCAACTCAACAATTTCATTTTTAAGTTGTTGCACTTCTTTTTTAAGTTGTTGCACTTCACCTGCTCATTAAAATGAATGAATGAAGATTATAAACAAATTTCAATCAACAAAGCATCTAGACAAGCATCTAGACAGTATCATAACATATATATCAAACCTGAAACATATCTTGCTTTTTTAATCCAAAAATGATGGCTAATCGGGCTCTGTCATGTATGTGTAACTTCTTTTTATCTAGATACTTGCTGAATTGGTACTGATATATACTTTCACTTCAAAATCATAATACATTACACATGATTACTAATTTGATTACTAATTAGAGCATTTAACTGCTATAAAGGTTGAAGGTCTTTTATTAAACAACAAGGTAATATGCAGAATTTATAGAAAAGAAACCCACAAGCTTCATGTCAAACTTTAGGACTTGAAACCTCAAAATGTTTATTCTAACGGCATAAAAGCTGGATAATGGCATTCCTTACTGGCAAATTATTAGAAGAACCTATTAAGGACTAAGGTGTTAAATTCCCGGAATATATATCAGAACAAATACTTTTAAGTGACCTTCAGTCTTCAGTGCTGAATTTGATACACATACTAACTCTTCAGTTTTTTTGACTTTGGGGCATCAGAGTGAGGAAGAAATTTACCCTCTCTTCTTTTTCGTTACTGTAACTCATTTAAGAATAATGGCCAAAATTCTACTTCATATAGTAAATTCAGCCTATTAAGCATTAGCAAGTGTTACTTAATACCATGGGAAATGAAACAAAATAAAGAAGGGGAGGTATGGCAATAATACAAAGAATTTATCACGTATTCATTTCTAAATTTATAGTCAATTCCTCCCTCTTCTCTTTCTAACCTCTTTTTGTTTGCCAAAGAAAGGTTAATGGCGCAAATAAGATGTCGTTAATTCTTTTAATTTTGTAAATCACCAGAGCATATCATCAACTATTTCCTGCCCATCTCTTATAGCTGGTCTAGTCTAAATATGATGGTTAACAATGGCTAAGCCAAACTACAGTAACGCCTTAAAAGGTCAATGTAATAATATAAAGGACAATCAATATTAATACTAATTTTAATGAGCAGTTATTTCTTAGCTACGCTTGGAAATATCAAGCACCAAAATCTAGTTAGACTTAGAGGCTGTTGTGTTGAAGGAGCACATAGATATTTGGTTTATGATTACATGGAAAATAACAGCCTCCACCACGCTTTCTTAGGTACTAACTAATTACTAATATTATCTCTTAATTTCTATGCTTGCTTCTCTCTGAAAGAATGAAACTAATTTAGTTGTGTTTGAATGAATAAATAAAGGTTCAGAGGAGAGAAGGATGAGATTCAGGTGGGAAGCAAGGAAGGAGATATCAATAGGTGTGGCTAAGGAACTTGTTTATCTCCATGAAGAATTAAGGTCTCATATTGTACATAGAGACATCAAAGCCAAAAATATACTTCTTGATCGAAATTTTACACCCAAAGTTTCTGACTTTGGTTTCGCCAAATTAATGAGAGATGAAACATCTTACATCAGCACTCAAGTTGCTGGCACATTGTAAGTCAGTCACCTAGTAATTAATTATTTTTGACTAACACCTTTTTATTCATGACTAATAATTAATTAATAGTAATGGGGTCTCTTTAATTTGTTCAACTAACAGGGGTTATCTAGCTCCAGAGTATGCTAGTTCAGGACATTTAAGAAGAAAATCAGATGTTTATAGCTTGGAAATATGATGGTTAACAATGGCTAAGCAAAACTACAGTAACGTTTTTGGAATTTATGACTATGTTATGACTACGATTCGTGTTATGATCCTCCGATTCTACCTGGAATCTCGATTCTGACAACCTTTGCTAATATGTAAAATATTGATTAAATGTGAGATGGAAAGCTCATTTAGGAGCTTAAATGTATCATCCTATTCTGTGTTATCTAAATTATTTGCTCACCTATACCAGAAGTGCCAGAAAAACATAAATGCAGAATATACTCAAGTAAAAACCATTGCTCACCTGTATCAGTAGAAGGGCCAGAAAATTGCGGGTTACTTAATCCAATCACTTGAGAAGGGCAAAGTCCATCTCCCACACATCGTACTCGGCCTGAATGCTATTTTCCTAATACTTGACCAAGAGAGTCATTAGGCGTGATTGCCACAGAAGCAGTTCCTTGGCTCTCAATTTCAGCAATTTTCTCCTACAATATTTAAGTTATATGATGTTACTAAAAAATTAAGAAGAACAACCTGATACCAAAAGGCATACAAATATCGATATAACTTACACAAACAACTCTCGCCTCTTCACTAATATATGTCCCATCAACTTTCTTATGAGTATCGATATACAAAACACCTCTCCTGCTAACTTGATTACTAATTAGAGCATTTAACTGCTATAAAGGTTGAAGGTCTTTTATTAAACAACAAGGTAATATGCAGAATTTATAGAAAAGAAACCCACAAGCTTCATGTCAAACTTTAGGACTTGAAACCTCAAAATGTTTATTCTAACGGCATAAAAGCTGGATAATGGCATTCCTTACTGGCAAATTACTAGAAGAACCTATTAAGGACTAAGGTGTTAAATTCCCGGAATATATATCAGAACAAATACTTTTAAGTGACCTTCAGTCTTCAGTGCTGAATTTGATACACATACTAACTCTTCAGTTTTTTTGACTTTGGGGCATCAGAGTGAGGAAGAAATTTACCCTCTCTTCTTTTTCGTTACTATAACTCATTTAAGAATAATGGCCAAAATTCTACTTCATATAGTAAATTCAGCCTATTAAGCATTAGCAAGTGTTACTTAATACCATGGGAAATGAAACAAAATAAAGAAGGGGAGGTATGGCAATAATACGAAGAATTTATCACGTATTCATTTCTAAATTTATAGTCAATTCCTCCCTCTTCTCTTTCTAACCTCTTTTTGTTTGCCAAAGAAAGGTTAATGGCGCAAATAAGATGTCGTTAATTCTTTTAATTTTGTAAATCACCAGAGCATATCATCAACTATTTCCTGCCCATCTCTTATAGCTGGTCTAGTCTAAATATGATGGTTAACAATGGCTAAGCCAAACTACAGTAACGCTTTAAAAGGTCAATGTAATAATATAAAGGACAATCAATATTAATACTAATTTTAATGAGCATTTATTTCTTAGCTACGCTTGGAAATATCAAGCACCAAAATCTAGTTAGACTTAGAGGCTGTTGTGTTGAAGGAGCACATAGATATTTGGTTTATGATTACATGGAAAATAACAGCCTCCACCACGCTTTCTTAGGTACTAACTAATTACTAATATTATCTCTTAATTTCTATGCTTGCTTCTCTCTGAAAGAATGAAACTAATTTAGTTGTGTTTGAATGAATAAATAAAGGTTCAGAGGAGAGAAGGATGAGATTCAGGTGGGAAGCAAGGAAGGAGATATCAATAGGTGTGGCTAAGGAACTTGTTTATCTCCATGAAGAATTAAGGTCTCATATTGTACATAGAGACATCAAAGCCAAAAATATACTTCCTGATCGAAATTTTACACCCAAAGTTTCTGACTTTGGTTTCGCCAAATTAATGAGAGATGAAACATCTTACATCAGCACTCAAGTTGCTGGCACATTGTAAGTCAGTCACCTAGTAATTAATTATTTTTGACTAACACCTTTTTATTCATGACTAATAATTAATTAATAGTAATGGGGTCTCTTTAATTTGTTCAACTAACAGGGGTTATCTAGCTCCAGAGTATGCTAGTTCAGGACAATTAAGAAGAAAATCAGATGTTTATAGCTTGGAAATATGATGGTTAACAATGGCTAAGCCAAACTACAGTAACGTTTTTCGAATTTATGACTATGTTATGACTACGATTCGTGTTATGATCCTCCGATTCTACCTGGAATCTCGATTCTGACAACCTTTGCTAATATGTAAAATATTGATTAAATGTGAGATGGAAAGCTCATTTAGGAGCTTAAATGTATCATCCTATTCAGTGTTATCTAAATTATTTGCTCACCTATACCAGAAGTGCCAGAAAAACATAAATGCAGATTATACTAAAGTAAAAACCATTGCTCACCTGTATCAGTAGAAGGGCCAGAAAATTGCGGGTTACTTAATCCAAACACTTGAGAAGGGCAAAGTCCATCTCCCACACATCGTACTCGGCCTGAATGCTATTTTCCTAATACTTGACCAAGAGAGTCATTAGGCGTGATTGCCACAGAAGCAGTTCCTTGGCTCTCAATTTCAGCAATTTTCTCCTACAATATTTAAGTTATATGATGTTACTAAAAAATTAAGAAGAACAACCTGATACCAAAAGGCATACAAATATCGATATAACTTACACAAACAACTCTCGCCTCTTCACTAATATATGTCCCATCGACTTTCTTATGAGTATCGATATACAAAACACCTCTGCTCACTTCCTTCCCAGTTTCATTCATCTATTCATGAAAATCACAAATTCAAATGTTAACTATAAGATAAAAACAATACACTAAAGCTAAAATGTTCGTAAATACTCATATCTCCACCTTCCTTCGTTTGAGCTTTTTAGCTCCCCCTGTATGATTAATTTTAAGGTTGGATCTATTTTTAGCATTCTTTTGACTTATTTCCTACAAACATAAATAAAAATATTATTAACGTGATTTTTTGATGAAAAAATTGCTTATATGATGTTCGTCAACCAGTTTAAATATAAAAAGTAAAATACCTTAGTTTTTGGTCTCAATCTATAGTCCAAAAATGTTTGTCGGGTCATAATAGGTATTAAACAAATCTAACCTGTGTTCTTTCCATTTCCTGCCAATGTCTTTCATGATATATGTTTTTGCCTTAGCTTCATGGACCGGTTCCCACCATAACTTAGCCTAAAATAACTTATTGTTGTTAGTTATAACACTACATTACATGGTAATAAAAACAAGGTTTTATGGATAAAAACAAGAAAAACAGCACTTAATACCTTAATAACATTATCCCAAGCTTTATCCATGATGTCACCAATTAACTTTTTCCAACTATCAAATCCAATAGGAAACCATTTATGCTCTCGTGCCAATCGACCTAAAAAGCCTCCTAAAAGCCCATCGACATCTGTGGCACTTGGTGTATTTCCATCAAAAGGAACGACAACTCTCACTCCACGTGGAAGTTGGTAAACATCTCTAACTTGCATAGCACGTTCTTCTTCTTCTCCTTTATCATCTATAAAAAGAAAGCATTAACCGACCATTTTATATCAGATATGTTAATTTATGCATGAACAAATATATCAATAAAATCCATGAACATTAAATGACTTACTTCTTACTCGAACAGTCCAACAAGTTCTTTTGGGTTTTTTAGCAACACGAAGTTCAGTATCAATTGGGGGCTCATGTAGGATGTCCTCAAGCTCTTCACGTAGAAAAGACTCATCTTCAGATGTCTGGTGTTGCTCCATATGAGACAATTGTTTACCTTATCCTGGAACACTTTTAGCGTGTAAGCTGATTTATAGTGGACAAAGTGATATCAGATAAGTTAATAGGAATTGGTAAGACAACGTGCAACTTAATTTGCTTAGATGTTATGATTGTGTGTTTGGAGCAGGATAAAGTGCAGAAGGGAAGGGGGAATGCGGTTTACAATCTCATCAACATCAAGAATGGCCAAAAGGGGTCTTGTGATGAACAAGGCCAAATTCAGTGAGAAGGAGTTGCTGGAGAAGCTTGTTGTGAATGAGAGTTTGATCAAGAATCTGCAGTAACAGAAAGAAGATTAAAAGCATTTTTGGAAACACAGTAAACAATTTTTTTTGGCATTTTCAGCAATTCTGGAAATACTGTATCTGTTTTCAAATATGCTTATTAAAAAATTTCTAGAAAATATTATCTAGTTTTTATTATAACAAAGTTAGAATTAACGACTACTTACATTGCACCTAAAAGCATGTGGAACTCTATGTGGCATAACAAAGTTTTGATGCGAAATAATGCCAACTCAAGTGGACTTTAAAATAAAAGAGTTGTCAGGATACACAGTGGGCATAGAAAAAAAAAGATAAACAAAAGGTATTTCACAAAAAATCAAATGGAATCTAAGATCCTTACATTTGAAAAAAAAAGGAATTGAATGAATTGAATGAAGCATTGTCAACGTAAATGAGCTACATGAAAATAATAAAAGCTAGGAACAGAAATGACAATGAGTAAAATCTAACTTGAATTAAAGACCAAGGAACAAGGAGGTAAGTTTATTTTTAACATCCTTGCCAATTCTAAACATGCATGCCAATTCTAAACTTAATCAAATTCTACATGTACTCCAGGCCTTGACAATTGAGCTTCTGAGTCGTCATCTGGCAAAAGCGACGTCAATTGTTTTCGATAGGGCTCACATTCATAAGCTATTTCCGTATTATCATCACCCATATCAAACAAGTCTCTTGGTTTTAGATGAACCGGGGAACACCATCCTTTGTCCATCTTATCCTCCACGTAATACACCAATTGAGCTTCAGAAGCTTGAATATATGGTTCATCATCTTCACGGGCACCCGTGTGGATTAAATGAGAAAAATTAATTGACATGAAACCCAATGCATCCTTTTTGATATATCTAAAATTTGTGGTGTTTGCCCATTGATATTTAAACAAAGTCAGCATAAATTGGCCATAAAAGTTTAGTTCAATAATGTCAACTAACTTCCCATAATATGGCACTAAACCTTCTGATGGCTTGTTGTCACTTGTACTTGCATAGCTTTTAGTTCCGAAGTTACAAAACACACCACTATTTTCCGTTTTCATCCCTTGCTCACGTTGTAAAGTTCGAAATTTATATCCATTCACATTATATGCAGTAAACCTTCTCGCTTGCTGAAGAGGGCCTTGCGCAAGGGCACAAATATCTTGAGAGGGTGCATCACTATTATCATTCATAATCTATTTCAAAGAAAAAATCGACTTTAGTAATAATGCATAATAACACATTGAAATTCAGAGATATCTCTTCCACTTACACGACGCCTAAACCATTCCACAATGCCCCGATGAACTTCCTTCTCTATCTCATTTGACAACCTCATCCGACTCCTTAACTTCCTCTTTGTATATGTTCTAAATTCCTTATAAGAAATGGTCATGTAAGTAAGTCTCTAGAAAATAGATAAATAACATATCTCAATGGGACTTACTCAATGAAGGGTTGTGCTTCTAGACAGTTAATCAACACGTGTCGATGTGCTTGGATCAATTCTGTAGGCGTCAAAGTAAAATATGATGATCCGCCAATAGGTTTTCCTACATTGGGAAATAGGGACGATGCAGAGTCAAAGGGATCATCATCAACACGACCCACTCGATTGAATCTCGTCTCAATCTCATTGTCAAAGTACCTTGAACAAAAAGTTAGTATCTCTTCAGAAATCCAACCTTCAGCTATCGATCCTTCGGGTTGTGCTTTATTACGCACGAAAGACTTCAACTTCCCCAAGAACCTATGATTTTAGAAAGTAAATAGACTAAAAGAACAAGTCATTACTAATAAATGACTAAATATATGTGTGTGTCAGAATTCATAATTGGTTATACCTCTCTATAGGATACATCCATCGATAATGCACCGGTCCGCCAAGTTTGGCTTCATCAACTAGATGCACTATAAGGTGAATCATAACGGTAAAGAATGATGGTGGAAACAACATTTCCAAATGACACAGTGTAAGAATAATTTGTTCCTTAAGCTTGTCTAGATCAGCTTGGGTCAACACTTTGGCACACAATAGCTTGAAAAACGTGCATAAGTCAACCAAAACGGATGCAACTTGGACAGGAAACACGTTTCTAACTGCTAAGGGCAACAATTGCTCCATAAGAATGTGGGAATCATGGCTTTTCAAACCAAAGATCTTCCGTTGAATTGTATCAACACATCTTGAAATGTTGCTTGAGTAACCATCTGGCACAGTAATATTCTTCAGGGTGTTTAGAAAAACATCAATCTCTTCCTTTGCTAGTGTAAACAAAGCAGCGGGGAACTTTTTCCCATCATCGGGAGGCCAAAGATCTCTTCTAATACCCAATGCTTGCAAGTCTTTTCGAGCCTCTACGTGATCTTTTCTTTTGTCTTTGTCATTTATCAATGTGAAGATTACATTGTCGCACACATTCTTCTCAATATGCATCATATCTAGATTGTGTCGCAACAAGTTAAACTCCCAATATGGAAGTTGAAAGAATATACTTTTCTTTTTCCATTGTTGAGTTTGGTTATCATTGGTGTTCTTCCCACGAGTTCTCTTTCGACTATCTAATGATTGTGGCTTTTTCCAAAAGTGACATTTAAATTCTCTACTTGTCTCAAAATTTCTGAACCAGTCAATTGCTTTGGAGGATTCCTATCATCAGTTTTTCCATTAAAGCGGGCTCGGTTCAATCGAAACTTGTGCCTTCTAGACAAAAAACGACGATGACCCATGAAACACCATTTTTTACTAAATGGCAGGCGAAGAGGACTTGCATCAAAGTTACAGGATGGACAAGCTAACCCGGTATAAGTATTCCATCCAGAAAGTAATCCAAGTCCAGGAAAGTCACTAATGGTCCATAAAAGACATGCTCGCATCATGAACACTTCATTCTTTGAAGCATCAAATGTTTCAAAGCCTTTTTCCCACAGCTCTTGCAACTCTGCTATAAGAGGTTGCATGTATACATCAATATCATTACCAGGCATACGCTTTCCAGGGATCAGGCTTGAGAGAATAAAGTTTGTTGGCTTCATACACGACCACGGGGGAGTGTTGTATGGAATAAGAATCAATGGCCAAATACTATAATTGGCACTCATCGATCCAAAGGGATTGAAGCCATCACTTGCTAAGGCCAATCGTACATTTCGAGGATCTGAGGCAAAGTTAGGATACTTTAGATCAAAATTCTTCCAAGCCTCAGAGTCTCTTGGATGTCTCATCATTCTATCATTGTTATTCTCCTTAGCATGCCAAACCATGCTCTTAGCTGTCTGTGAAGACATAAACATCCTTTTCAACCTTGGGATCAATGGAAAGTATCGCAAAATTTTTGCAGGCAATTTCTTTCGCGACTTTAGAATAGTTGAACCACGAACACTTGCATTATCCTTACCACTTTCCTTCCATCTAGATGTCTGGCATATTTTGCATTCTTCTCTACCTTCATCTTCCCCCCAATATAACGTACAATCATTAGGACATGCATGTATCTTAGTGTAATCAAGACCAAGCTTGTTTATGAGCTTCCTCGCCTCATAACTAGATGAGGGGATCTTTGCATGTTCAAAGGCATCATGCAGCAATTCAATGATCATTGACATTGCTTTGTCGCTAAACTGACACAAGATCTTAATGTGATATAATTTCACTAAGAAAGACAATTTTGAATACTTGGTACAACCATCATACAACGGTTGCTCGCCATTTCTTAGTAAATCATAAAAATCCTTGACCCCAATAGTTGGTCCATGGTGTGAATCCGGTATACCTCCTCCACCCCCATCTCTATGTTCTGTTGATGATGGAAAAGGCTCTTCGTTAGCACGCATTCTAGAGAATTCAAATGCATCATTTATCATTGTCTGCATTAGATCTTCATGTGGTATATTTGACATAAGATCTTCATTTACCAAGTTCTCTTGAATTATAGGAGGGCTAACATCAAATTCCCCAGATTCTTTCTCTCCGTGGAAACACCAAAACGTGTAACCTTCAGGGAATTGTTTACTTGTCAAGTGGTCCCACACTTCTTTTCGAGTTCTCGTCTTAAAACCACAACTTTTACATGGGCATAGTATTGTACCCGCACTGGAGTGGTGTTGAAAGGCAAAATCTAAAAAGCCACGCACTCCCAATTGATACTCCGGTGTATTGCGTGGCAATTTGATCCAGGACTTATCCATCTCTAACTATAAGCATATGCAATCAATTAGAGAATAACCAATAAAAAAGATATAGAATGAGTATCAGTGCCTAATTGAACAGAATGTTTCAAAATATAATTATCATGAGAAATATATTTATGTTTACTACATGATAGTAAGGTAGAGTATGACTAGAAGCTATGAAGCACGGACTCCGACACGGACACCGGACACGACACGGACACGGAGACGCTGACACCGCTAATGTCAAAAATACAAGACACCGACACCGCTGTATATATTAAATTATAATAAAATAAAAAAGATATAAGCATCATTTATAAAAATTCTAATCTTGAAAGCAAATGTATTCATCTAAATTGTCACAACATATACTTGTAATTCACCCAAATCCATCCATCTACTACCAAAAAGTACCAAAAGATTAATGTGGTTTGTATGTGAACTTAGAAGCATTCATGTACAACTTCAAAGTAACATGGCTACAAAATTTTCAATCAAAAAATAAACTTGCTATAACTTGAGTTCACAACTTGAGTCAAATAAAAAAAGTAACTTGCTATCAACAATCGGTTACCTACTCCATTATTATAATACTGGCAATGAAAAATGATATTATAAAGGTTGCATCTTGCAACTTGCAACTTTAAAACAAATAAAATAGTTCTTCTTATAAACTAATCTGAAACGCGACCAGAGAATGCAGCTAAGGAAAACAAAAGAACAGAGGAAACTAACCTCAAACGCAGAAAGAAAACAGAACGCAGCAAAGAATGGATACTAAAGTGACGAAGCTCAAACAGCAAACGCAGCAAACGCAGAAGCCGATGGGAGCAGCTGCAGCATTAACAAATAAAAACTTTAAAGGATGAAGATGAAACACCAAGAAAGAGAATGGAGCATCAAGGAAGAAGATGAAACACCAAGAAAGAGTAATATCAATATTGTAACCATTTAAACAAGTTTAGTATCACCAAAAAGACAATGGATATAATGCAGAAACACAAAGTCAAAGTAATTAAAATCCAATGGGAAAAATTGAACACCACAGTAAAAAACATAGAGATTCCAAACAAGCCTACACACGAAAAAATCCAAGCAAAGCAAAGCAAGCATGAAATCATGGAGCTAAAATCTAATAAACTGAGAAAAAGATAGAGAAAGTGGGACAACAATTAACATAAAGTCTGCCAAAGCTTAAACATAATTCTGCACTATTCAACAATTAACATAAAGCTTAAACATAAAATCTGCCAAAGTCAGCCAACAATTAACATAAACAGAAGATTGATGCTAAGTTGCTGCCTACAAAGAAAAAATGAATGAATTTATTAGCATAGTACATACAAATAGATTCAATTAGATTCAAGTACCAATAGAGTAATAAAAATGAACAATTAATAGAGTAATAAACCCTCATATCTAAAGTTTACAAACAAATCTCTTTAGAACATAAAAACGAATCTGTGAGGAATTAGGAAATTTTAGGAAAAGCAAATTTGTAAGGAATCAAATGTGTATTAAGCTATTGTAAAAAAAAACCGTATTAAGCTTGAACCAAAAAGGAATCATAATAACAAACCTGTGAATCGAACTAAGGAAAAAAGAGAAATTTAACAAACGAATCATAATACAGATTGAATCATAAAGGATGCTTCACGGTGAGAAATACAGAAATACAGCGAAAATCATAATACAGAAATTTTAACAAACGAATCATAATACAGTGAGAAACCCATAAAAAGAAAAACGAACCTTATCAAAACTTTTGTGAAAATGAGTGACTGCGTGAGGTGCTTCACGGTGCTTCTGCGCTGCGTAAACGTTGCTTCACGGCGAAAGTTGAGCTTCTGCGGTGCTTCACGGTGCTTTAGCCGCTGCGTGTGGTTTGAAACTTTGAGTGAGGTTTCTTTTGACGATTGGCAGGAGCGGCGTTCACGGAAGGTTAGAGATAGGGTAGAAAATCAGCATCCTTAAAAATAAATTCCCATCATCAGCCCATATGTCTAATGCTCCAAAACTACATCCCATTCTTTGATACATCACATGACTTGTCCTAACATTTATCGCCGCCAAGACATATATTTCTCCAATTATTTGATACATTGATCCTTTCCCCTCCAATACAAAAGAGATCGGTGTTTCCCCATCCTCAAATATTTAATCTAGCATCATTCTTTCTTTAGGGTGCATTGTCCAATCTAGTACTTATTTTCTTGCAAATCAAACGGACCCTTAGTTCTCTTATCCAATTCTTATACTTAAACCAACTTTAATCCATGTTCCAAACTCTCTTCGTCACTTTCACGTCGATCTCCTAGCACCAAGGGTGAGATATTCTTTTTTGGCGAATCTCCAGTTATTGCTTTTCTAATATAAAACTGTATTTTTTTTTCAATATTGAAACTAATGACCCGTCACATAATTTTACAGTTTTGTTCTTGTTCCTGTGAGCTATGTTTTTAATTTTTCTCCACTAACATAGGCTATAAATTATCTTCATTGAGGTAGGGGGAGATTATTTTACTCGTGGATATAACAATGGTCGTGTGTTAGCAACCCAATAGTGGCACCCAACAGGCTCATTCGTGTGACCCAAAAGCCAGGATGGCTGAAGGGCTTCATTCAGTAATTATTATGGTGTAATTAGTAATGGACATTGTCCCTCTTTTATTTATTTTCGTTTGTATGGACCTTAAGTGGCCTGTGGCCCATATGTCTGATGCGTGACCCAGCAGTCTTAGAAACCCTAAGTATTTAAGATGTAATGCTGCCTCCTTTGAGGGTATGAAATATCAGGGTTGTTTTATGTTTTATTCTTCTTTTGCAACCCTAGATCTAGTGATTAGTCTAGCTTAGTCTATCATTGGTGCTTTCATTTCGTTTCTCAATGCCTCCAAAAGCTACCAACCCAACATCCAAGGATCTGGATGATGCCATTCAAGCTTCCAATCAACACATGGATGCTGTCCTCCATGAAAATAACCAGCAGCTTGAGCAACAACTGGGTGAACAGCTGGGTACTGTGAATACAAGGCTGGATAATCAACAACAGCTAATGGATTCACGATTTGAGACACTCACAAAACTCATTAATGACAGGTTTCCTGCATAACAACACTCTCCTTCATCAGGTAACCCTTCTTCCCTTTTATTACCCCCTGGCTATGAACATGTTGTTTCCCACACTGTCTCTACCCCAATACCCACAGTTCTGACTCAACCCACCACGACCCAACCCACTGTTTCCCTTGCTGGATCTGAACCATCACCAACTCTGCCACCTACTACATACAGGCTCAATTGCCTCACTTCACCTCCTAAGCTTTGAGCCCAATTACAGAGCCTTAAACCCCCACAAAACCACCAACAATCTCATTGACTCAATAGCCCATACCCTATCACCTGAGATTCACTCTATACTCCACAACTACTCAACTGTTTTCCAAGAGCCACACGGCCTACCACCCCCCAGACCTCATGACCATCACATTCCACTACTCCCAAACACACCCCCCATCAACGTCAAACCCTATCGTTACCCTCACTCTCAAAAAGAAGCTATGACCTCCCTAATCCATGACATGTTACAAGAAGGCACTATTGTCCCTAGCAATAGCCCTTACTCCTCCCCAGTTTTGTTGGTTAAGAAGAAAGATGGAACTTGGAGGTTTTGTGTTGACTACACAGCACTAAATGCAGTCACTGTTAAGGACAGATTCCCAATCCCCACTATCGATGAGCTTCTTGATGAACTTGGCTCAGCTAAAATATTCACCAAGATAGATCTACGCTCAGGTTATCACCAGATTCGGGTTGCACCAGAAGATACTCATAAAACAGCTTTTCGCACTTTTGACGGACATTACGAGTTCTTAGTCATGCCTTTTGGGCTATCTAACGCGCCGTCTACATTCCAATCAGCAATGAACGATTTACTAAGACCTTTCTTACGACAGTTTGTTCTGGTTTTCTTTGATGATATTTTAATCTATAGCCGATGTTTATCTGATCATCTACTTCATTTAAGACTTGTTTTAGATTTACTTTAGACCCATCATTTTGTTGCAAAGCTGTCTAAGTGTGTTTTTGCAGTTGATGTTATTCATTACCTAGGCCATGTTATTTCTGTTAATGGTGTATCCCCAGATCCTGATAAAGCTCAAGCTATACTAGACTGGCCAAAGCCACGTTCACTCATGGCACTCAGGGGATTTTTAGGCCTCACCGGATTCTATAGACGATTTGTGCGTCACTACGCCTCTCTCGCCGCTCCTCTCACCGATTTGTTGCGTTCCACTAAGTTTACATGGAGTACAGATGCCGAAGTGGCATCTACAGAGTTAAAACAGAAAATTACATCAGTGCCAGTGCTTGCTCTCCCTGATTTTACCAAGGTCTTTGTGGTTGAAACAGATGCCTCCGCTGCTGCCATTGGTGCTGTTCTCTCCCAAGATGGTCACCCCTTAGCCTTCTTTAGCAAAAAGATGTGTCATCGGATGCAAGCTGCCTCAGTGTATGTGCGGGAAATGTTTGCAGTCACTCAAGCAATAAAAAAATGGTGTCAGTACCTCTTAGGACGGCATTTTCACCTTTATACATATCAGAAGAGCCTTAAGAGCCTCCTTGTTCAGAAGATTCAAACACCAGAACAACAGAAATGGGCATTTAAGTTATAAGGGTTCAGTTTTGATATTTACTACAAACCTGGCAAGTCTAATCTGGTTGCCGACGCACTTAGCCGCAAATATACAGAAGATGCAACACTGCTCTCCGCAATCTCTTCCCCAATTCCGACGCTTATTGCTCAACTCCAAAAGTATTACAAGATGGATGACAAGGGAAAGGAATTAGTTCAGCAGTGTACATCAGAAACAGACATGAAGAACGACTACAGTTACTCAAATGACTTGATCTATTACAAGGGCAAACTTTTCATACCTGACTCGGCAGATCTACGGAAGGTACTTCTGCATGAATATCACAGCACCCCTATAGCCGGTCATTCAGGTGTTAAACCCACTTTGGCAAGACTCTCTGCTTCCTTTTCATGGCCAGGAATTCATAGAGATGTTAAACTCTTCATCAAGCACTGCACCACTTGTCAGCAGAACAAGTACCTACCACAAAAAAAACAAGGGTTACTTCAACCATTGACATCACCAAATCAGGTTTGGGAAGAACTTACAATGGACTTCATAACTCACCTTCCAAACTCTTTTGGACACACTGCCATCTGGGTGATTTGCGACAGACTCACAAAGTTTGTTCACTTCATAGCACTACCAACCAGATACTCTGCAGTAGATCTAGCCACTAGATTCTCAGTCGAGATCTGCCGACTCCATGGCATCCCTAAATCCATCATATCTGACAGAGACCCCTTATTTTTAAGCAGCTTCTGGAAAGAACTTTTTCGCGTACAGGGAACAACTCTAAAGTACAGCACTGCTTACCACCCTAAAACCGATGGCCAAACTGAGGTCGTCAACCGCTCGCTAGAGACGTATCTTCGCTGTTTCACGAGTGATCACCCTCGTAAATGGTTTAAGTTCCTGCATCTTGCAGAGTATTGGCATAACTCCTCTTTTCATTCGGCCATTCAGATGTCGCCCTTCCAGGCTCTCTACGGCCGACCACCACCAGCAGTTCCAGATTATGTTATAGGTGCAACCAACCTTGACAACCTGGAGTCCACTCTGCAACAAAGACAAGAAATACTGAAAGCATTGAAGGAGAACTTAAAAACAAGCAGACAAAGAATGGTAGACCAAGCCAACAAGAAAAGGAGGGACTATACCTTCAACATTGGAGATCTGGCTCTTCTGTGTTTACACCCTTACCGCCAGCAAACTGTTGCACGCAGATCCTCAGAGAAGCTGGCCAAGCGTGACTACGGCCCATTTAAGGTTCTCTGGCGCATTGGGAAGGTAGCATATGAACTGGAACTTCCCCCTGAATCTCGTATTCACCCAGTGGTTCACAATTCTCAGTTACGTCCCTATTTCGGAGGTGATTTTCAAGCTCATAATCTTGAGGAACTTGAGGATAAGGGAAATGGTTTGGATATTACGGACTTAGCAGAAGGAGAAG
>CM076848.1:132171788-132262886 GCA_039519185.1 Astragalus membranaceus | reverse complement strand
TTACATTACTACGTGAGTGAGAGTTGATTAAGAAGTCAAAAAAAGGAAAGAAACTACAAAACATGCGAGTCAATATTGTCTGTCACACTTGGTAGACACAAAATCACTTCCAGAGCTTGATAAACTTGTCATGACTGGCAGAAGCAACTAAACCATTTACAGTTGAAACAGCCAAGGCAGTAATTAAACCATCATGAGCAGACAAAGTCATTGTCTTGTTCTCTGCCATGTTCCACAGTTCCAATGACTACACAACATGTAACAAGAGTAAGACTTCAAATTAACCATTCCTTTCTGATACTACAAACATGTGAGTCAATATAAAATAGAAAAGAATGTAGATTTGCCTGGTAACAACCAATGACCAAGAGTGAAGGATATGTTGGGTGGAAAACACATGAGTGAAACTTACTGCCATTGCAACTAAGCTCGTGAATACAATCACCTTCACTTCCTGTTCCAAGATTCCAAATCCTGACAGAGTCTTTACTCACTGATGCCAGTAACTCCCCAGATGGATCCCAACACACAGAATCTATTGTCTTTGTGTGACCCTACAATCATAGTACAACATACAACCAATAAAGAAAGTTGATGATAAATAAGTAATACACAAATACTAAATGAGGAAGATAAAACTATCGCGAAAATCACCAAGACAGTGAAAATACAAGCTCCAGAGTTGCTACTTGTTAGGATATATATAAGTACCCTACTGTCAAAAGAATTTGATTCTTATGGCAAACGAACCTTTAATGAATATCGGCAAGCCTGTGTCTCGACATCAAGTATAGATACAATGTTCTCTGCAGCTGCAGCAAGGTACCTCCCAAGACGGGGTTGAAATCTCATCTGGGTAGTCCCACCCTAATCAACAAGAAAATTGTCAGCAGACTGAAAAGAATACATTGTCACTTCAAAACACATGCTAAAAATAAGATAAATAGACTAAGATTCTACCTTGGAGACTCTAGCACAACTGCCATTGTTTATGCTCCAATATCGTATTTCACCATCACATGAGCAAATAAGGTCTTCTTTATTTGGATGAAAATCTAGTGGTATATTAATAAAGCAAAACTGAAAGGAAAAAAACTACTAACATTGTCAACATCCCAAACACGGACAGTTTTGTCAAATGAAGATGTTGCTAGGCGTGGCAAGCTTGGACTGAAACGAACATCAATGATCAAAGATGAATGCTCTTCAAGAGTAGCTTTTTGTTTTAGAGAATCAGTGTACCATAAAACAGCCTGCATTACCATGAACAGAATAAAAGAAAAAAAATGAATATGTATTTTGAGCGGGATAATTGCGCAAGTTCACTGCTAATATCAGCAAGTTAGTTGAACAAAGAAAGTGCTATATTAAATATTCTTATCAAGATTAATTCTTTCACCAACCTTTTTGTCATGGCCACCACTTGCAAGTAATTTTCCATCAGATGAGAAATGGCAACAGGCAACTTTGCTTGAGCTTGCACGTACATAATTTACATCAGAAAATGAGAAGCCTGAAAAAAAAATTAAAAAACAATGCGTCCCAATCTGAGTCATTCGCCTCAGTTCAAGTAATTAAAGAGTAACTATGCACTATGCAGATCCAGATATAAAAGATAAAGAATATTTTATCTTTTATTGCAAGAATGGAGTCAGAACATTTTATGATCAATTTAAAATGGCATTTACTGCACCTTTGCTTACATCCATACAACGACCAACGGTATGTCTAGGGTCAGTATCATCATGGGATAAAAAAAGACTCAACATTTTCTTCTAGAGATCCATCATCCACAAAGCGATCCACATCAGCCTGCAATTCAAGATCCTTATCATCCCACTGCCAAAATGGAATGGCATGAGTCTACATGCAAGGAATGAAATCATTCCTTCCATTAATTGATCAAACCAAATATAAAAGCAACTCACCAACTGGTTTGAAGGTGATGTAAGAGTTCCGGTGCCATCCGTCCCAAACATCATTAGAGGCTTGGAAGAATTACCATTATTAGGCATGGTAGTAGGCATTGATATCACATCTCCAGGAGTATGAGTTGAGGGAGTTGAAGGCGCTGAACTTGGTGATGGTCTTGCGGTATTTGTTGTTCCTGAACTATTAGCAGGACCTGAAGAAGATACAGGTTGCTTTCTCTTTCTTCCCATCTGGCTTTTTGAAACCTTCAAGTGCATTCAGAGAAATGTGTTAGGAACCTACTTTATACTCATCGTAAGTTACATGTACATGGTATTGACAACAATAAAAGGACTGACCTGTTCATTTCCTCTAAATGAATTTGACATGCTACCATCCATGGTAACACTACCACCTCCTCCCCCTATTTTATCTTGCTGATGCATGCTATGATTTGAAGACTGAGATTGCTGATTTGAAAGAGCATGCTGTTGAAGTTGTTGTTGCTGTGCATTGATGCCTGTCTGTTGTTGATGCTGTTGTTGCTGCTGCTGAAACTGAGCCAGTTTCAACTGCACATACAGAAACATTCATTAGCATAAATATAAGAAATTTTTATTTTTATATATAAAACTGTTCAACTAATTGTGTAGCAACTAAATTGAATATGGAAAGAAAATTAAAAGAGAACTAGCACATTCATTAGCATATCTGTATCTCCACGAGGAAAAGGAGGGCCACCACCTTGAAGAGGTGATCCGACATTCGATATAACTCACCAACCCCCTGACATATTTGCAGTCTTCGAAGCTCTGCTGAGCATTCAAAACAGCAGTCTTGAGTTCAGGCAACCATTTTTCCGTGACAGTTTTTTCTTGTTCTGCTGCCAAATTTAAAGAAAAATTTGTCGTCCTGCATCATTATACCAAAGTTAAAATATGCAGACGAAAAAGCTTCTAACAAATTCTCAAGATATGAATCTGAAAAACATGGAAAGATATATTAACTACATCCGTTTCCTCAATAGACAGGCAAATATAAATATATGCAATAAGTTTAAGATGGAATTCTGATCAGAATCAGAGGTAAGTTTAAGAATCAGAGGTCAGCAATAGCATAATCTGGCACATGAGCTTCATCTTCCTCTATCTGCTTGGCCTCCTCTGGTTCTCTATAGAAGAATAAATCCACCTGCATCAAAGAAAATATCAGACAATGTACTTGTGGAAACCTGCAAATTCAACTATCTTTTAAACACAAGGGGTATAAAAACAGAACAGTTGTTTTAGCAGAACACTACACATACTCAACAAATAAGAAAAGTATAAAAACAATAGAACACTACACATACTCAACAAATAAGAAAAGTATTAAAAACAACAGATGTTTTACCATCACATCCCACTTATGTCCAGGGTGAATAGTTCCGCGCATCTGCAACACCATCCTTGCCAAAAGGCAAAAGAGACAACCAATACTATGCTTCCCCTTGTTACTGGCAGGAATTCCAATGTCAACATACCCCATAGGAGAATCAGTGTCACAGAAAGCAATTGTGGGAATATTCCCAAGAGCAGCTTCCATGATTGGCTGCACACAAACAAACAACATTTTAAAAAAAAATGCATAGAATAAAACATATATCATATAGAGGACGAATTCAGTGAAGATAAAGCTAGAAAGGCATTGTGACTGTCTCAATATCTCTTATCTAAACTATGAGTTAACTGAATCATGGGTCTAAAGTTGCGGAATGCAAGGGAAATCCAAAGTAAATAAATCTAACTCAAAAACTTATAGGAGGGAAAACCACGCAGCAGCAAAAGAAACAATCAAAGCAATTAATCCACAAAACAACAAAAAATATATAAATGCGAATATAGTTTTTCCTGCGTGAATGACAGCAAAATAGTTAACGTGACACTAGTTAAGTGAAGAAGAAAAATTGAAGCTCCAAAGAAACAAGATCCAAGCAATTAAATTAAAATAGTATTCTTTGATAAGAACTCAACTCAAGAGTACACATTGCTTTCAAACAATACTGCTTTCTCAAAAAAAACTAATAATTTATCATGTCAATTTTTCCAAAATATTGCATCAACCAAAAAGCTCAACTCTGAGTTTGTTCCCTCAACCTGCGAATGGTGCTCCTCACAGTCACAGCACTCGCGGTACTGTCAAAATAGTAAAAACTAAGTCAGCTTATTGATTGGTGGAAAAAAGCATCTAAGTAAAAAAGGAAGCAGAAGAGGCATTACTTCAAAGTATAGGCACCCCCTGCTTTCACTTTCCCACAATCCTTGCATCCCCATATTCCTACGGCCTTCCTCTTCACAGCATACTGCAAGAAAGAAACTTTTCATTAGAATTCAAATCTTTTGACTTAGTGTGTGTTTGGTTTCATAGTGGAAACCATTAGAATATAGAATTGATTTTGTTTCAGTCAAATGTGATTTTGGAAAAAAAAAATACAGATGTTTGGTTTTGGTTAGGTGAAATTGATTTTACCTCCAAACCATGGTTTGACTGAAACTCTGAAAGTGTTAAGGAGTTAAACAATTTATACTAAGTTTTACATCAAAATTTATTTTACAATAAAAACAATCTAACATTAATCACTTCACTTTAAAGTCAATTTTTTGACAAACGCTTCCACAAACACACACTTAACCAACTGACAATCAACATTTCGATTTCAATCTAAACAAAAGCAGAAAACATAAGATCAATTTAGCATTGATAGATATGGATTATGGAAGATATACCTTTCCACAAAACTCACAGAAGAATTTGCTATGTTGACTAACTTTCATCTTCTTGATCTGCTTCCGCAAACTAGCACCATATCGGGTACCTAACATAAGAAAATACGAGAAGATGGCTCATCATAAATTCCATCAAAGAAACCCAATGTCATGCATATTCAAATGACCTATACTTAAATCCAAATTATATGATTAAAAACTGAACCATTCCCCTTAAACACTTCAAAGTTCAAAGTTCAAATAATGAACTGGCCAAAATGGCAAGAGAAGCCAGTGCAGACACATTGATTTTTCCCAAAATATTTTACCTAATTACACTCCCACCATCATCATTGCAAATTGGCACATACATTGCACAACAAATAAAAACTATTTTAAGAAAATTTGTACCTAGTAAACATTCATATGTTAATAGGTACGGCAAAATCAATAACAACAATCACAAACTATGCTGAAAATCAAAGCCAGATAGTTTTTTTTTTAATTATAAGGAATGGAATCCCTAACCCAAATCCAATCCAACTCATCTTAAAAACATAATTGAAGCTAATATCGAACACAAAGAGTATAATTAAAAAAAGTACCATATTTTCCCACAATACAAGAAGCTTTTCATTTTATTCAATGCAGCAACCTAGAAATGTAAAAGACAAGATCAGAATCATCTCAAACAGCAACAGATCTTCAAACAAATTAAAGGAAAAGACTGAAGTGCAGTTTTATACCTGTTTGGAGATCTCCACAAGCAGATCTTCGTAGATCTGCAATCAGAAACAAGATTCAGAAGGTTAGGGTTTTGTGTTCGTAGCAAAACCTTAAAACCGAAACTGAAAAGGAGCAAGTACAGTGGTTCTACCCTCGTTGTGCAGGATCCGTGTGTGTAGCGTCAAGATTGCACCAGAAACAGCAAAGAAAAAAGACAAAATCAGTGTTTGAAAATTATTAGGGTGTTCAATTGTGAGAAGCAGAGAAGAGTTTTGAGAAGGAAGAAGTATTATACCTATTCGTTGTGTTGGAAGAGACCTTCGCTGAGAACGGCGACGGTGAGAACGGCGACGGTGAGAACGGCGTGAGGGAGAGGAAACGGGGGGAGAAACGTGAGAAGGCTTCATGTTCTGAGAGTGAGTGGGATTCGCATTCTGAGAGTGAGTGGGATTCGCGTTCTGGGGGAGAGGAAACGGAGGGAGGAAACTGGGATTCGCGTTCTGAGAGTGGAGATAGGGTTCGCGATTGAGAGTGAGTGAGATTCTGAGAGTGATAAGGGGTCTGAGAGTGGAGATAGGGTTCGCGTAAGTAAGTGAATTTTTTTTTTCTATTTTAGTACTTTAGAAGTCGAGCGTCTATTGCTTGACTTCTAAAGTATTAAAATAGAAACAAATAATTTCACCATTAATTACAAGCTTGCCACCGCGTCACTTATGTAGTCAGGCGAATACACGCCTGACTTCTAAAGTCTACTTTTTTCCCTATTTGTTCACTTTAGAAATCAGGCGTGTATCCTCTTGACTTTAAAACTCGCGAGTTTTGGCTTTTAATTACAAGTTTGCCACCGCGTCACTTATGTAGTCAGGCATCTGAGCGCCTGACTTTAAATGTCTAATTCTAATCCCATTTTTGCACTAGTGTTCATTCGTGCATCTCACTCTCAAAGGTATAATTCTTATGATATTAAATGTAATACCCCAAGACTCTTATACTTAGAGAATCATGTTCCAATCCAAGCAATGGAAATTGATCACAATTTCACCAATCTTCTGGTAATTGAACTTTACAGGCACACAGATATATAAAAACCATATGAACACTTCTCAGTAACCAAGAGTCCTGTTACAAAGGCAAAAATATGTTGTGTTATGAATCAATTTTTTTATATACAAATAGTTAGACAAATGATGAGTTAAGCATGAAACTACTAAACATGAGTATTTAAAATTCATTTTCAAATTTAACCATTTCTGAATTGGTATATAATCACTTGGAAGTTTTCTGAATTGGCTGTAGAGACGCATACTGATCTTAAACATGAGGATTATTGTTTACCATTTTTCAACTAAGCATTTAATAAGCATAGGGCATAAGTGAGGGTTTAAGAATTAAGAAGTGAAAATCACAAAATTCACACAAAAACTATCAAGCAAGAGAGAACGATGAGCTTACATTATCGTAAATACAGAACAAACGATAACTTTGAACAAACGATAACAAAACCAACAAAACCCTAAACCCAAAAGTGAAACACAAAAACCTAGATACAATAAATCAACAACCCCTAAAACCTAAATAAACAAAATCAACAAAACCGTAAATACAAAAACCCTATCAACTGAGGAAAATTTGTCAAAAAAAACTGTTTTGAGAGAGATAAAGTGAGAGAGAGAGAGAGAGAGAACGAACCCAGAGAGAGAGATAGAGAGAGAGAGAGAGAGGAGTGAGCAGTGAGAGGGAAACGCGCTGAGGGGCTACGGCGGTTGTTGAAATCGTTTTCCATGGAGCTGAGTGAGTAGTGAGAGCGCTGAGTGAGCAGTGAATTGAAAGAGTGAAATGGAACGAGAGGGAAGAGTGAGAGTGAAAGGGAAAGATAGGGAAGAGTGAAACAGTAGGATAGTGAGGGATTTTTTGGTAAAATAACGGAGAGGTAGCGTCGCCCCTCCGACGCTAAAAATAATATTTAAAAATTAAACATTTAACGTCTGCTATTTCCAGAGTAGCGTCCTCCAAAGCTGACACTAATTTTCTTTTTTTCAACAGAATATAAATTTGTGGGTAGCGTGGGTCAAACCGACTCTAGGCCGACGCTATTAGCGTGGGTGTCGTGGCCGATGCTAAAATATAGACGATAAAAACCCATTTTCTAGTAGTGTCTACAAGCGAACTTAGTCAAAAAGAACACTCGTTGAAACTTCTAACAACATGGTTATCTATTGTTCTTAGGTCAAATGAAAAAAAAAACATAACCAACCTTCTTAGAAACAAGATCACATAAATATCATCTTGCTTGCCTTCTAAAACCATACTCATAAGCATTGCATTATTCTCAACATCTTTAACACATAACTTAATTTTCCTCATGTGGAATATGCCATCTAAGCTTAACTATCTCACTTACGTACAATAGTCAATACCTTAATTTATTTCAACAAGGTACTTCATATAGGATCAATTGTGATTCTTCACGTACTAAAGTCAACACTCATCCTTATCAAGAGGTATTCCCATCTTCCTATCTGTATTGATACACTTAATGTCACATACTCAGTCTCTTTATACATAGTGTCTAGTCAACCTTACTATTTCTATTCATTTGTCGAGTCACTACAATCACATATTTCTAACTCCTAACTTTGACAATTATCCTGTAATAAAAAAATACTTACCTATTGGTTCGTACAATCTCTAATCATCTCAAGAGGAATTACAAGAATTGACGCTACCTAGCTTCTAAGGCATTTCCAACACTAAAGTGGCTATTCATGCATACACGCATTCATAAATTTCATCGTAACTTGCATGGGTCCTAAAATGTCAGACTATTAAAGTCATTGAAGTTTTTCCTACTTGTAGTGAGTCATCAAAGGGATCTACCCCACAACCTATCATCGAGTAATCAACACTAAAACAATCACTAGTGGAAAAAACGGATTTAACATCAATAATTAACATCGGGTAAAAAATACCTGATATAGAAAATGACACGGTGGCATTTCTGTAAATAATTGGTCACTTTTAACATCAGGTCTTTATTTAACCGGTGTAGAAAATCCTGCTAGTGCATAAAAATACGTTTTTTACAGAATTTTTAAAATCGGTTAAAATTTAACTGATGTTAATACTGATGCGGTGGCAATTTTGCAATTAATGGATCACTTTTGGCATCAGCTCTTTTCTAACAGATGTTAAAAGTCTGATATTTTTTCAGCTTGCTTTCATTTTTGTTTCCCTCTCCGCGAAAACACTTCCCTCCCAGCGAAACCCTACAAGCACTGAAACTCTCTCAGCGAAACCCTTCCCTCCCAACGAAGCCCTTCCCTCCCAACGAAACCCTACAAGCACAGATACTCTCAGCGAAACCCTTCCCTCCAGCTAAACCCTCTCAGCGAAACCCTTCCCTCTCAACGAAACTCTCTCAGAGAAACCCTCCCCTCCCAGCGAAACCCTACAGGCATTTTCGTTTTATCGTTTTCCTTCTCTGAACCAGGTATGTACACGTTTCCATTCTGTTTTTCTCTTCTGTGCTTTCCTATTTTCGTTTTCAATAATATTTTCTTCTCCTATTTCAAAGATTTTATGGGGAAAGAGGTGAAAAATGATTTGGCCATCAAAGGCACTTTGCGTTCTGTCGAGCAGCACCCCAACTTCAAGCCTGAAAACACCACAAGAAAGACAAGTACCCCCACATGGTAACCCCTTCATCTCTTCCACTCTCTAGGGTTTATTATTGTCTTTACATCGTGTGTTTCATTTCAAGAATTTGAAGTCTATTTCATTTCAGAAGAATTAACCAAGATCATCGTGTGTTTATAATTCACATATAAATTTAAGTTTAATAACTAATAACTAAGGTTTTGCAGGAACGGAGGCTTTGCAGACTCACGGGAGATGATTTGGAAGCTTAAAGAGCTACTGACCAAGGTTTTTTTAATATATTTTTATATAAATAAGAAAGAAAAGAATTTGGGTTTGGTATTAGGCAAATTCGTACCCTCAAGTTCGCCAATTGAAATTGAAAATTTACAAAATTATTGAATCTTTGAGTCTATTATCGTTGGAATATAGAAATGGGTTTGCGAAGGTTTGGGCGTCCAAAGAACAATGGTGAATCAAGCTCAAATCTTTACGTGGTCAATTGTGGACCAGCGGTGGGGCTTTCATATGATGAAATTGCTTCTGTGTTCTGCAAATTTGGGGATCTCAATGGAGTTTATGCAGCAGATGAAAGTGTGGCACACGTGTTATTGTATCTTATTCTGAAGTGTGTTCCGCACAATCTGCTTTAGATGCATTACATGGACGACCATGTCCTCAACTTGGTGATCGATCTTTGCATATTCGTTATTCAGTGATTCGGCCGAATCCACAGGTATTTGTGCAACCATTCATTGATTGGAGTTACAATTTTCATTCATGTTTATGTTTGTTTATTCATGAGTTTACTCATAGTTTGTACTGTTTGTTCAGGATCAAGTGAAGGACTTGGTTCATGTATCTGTTACAGACTCGAATTTGAACATTCCAGGAATTTACCTAGTGCGGGATTTTGTTAGTGCTAAAGAAGAAGAGGTTTACCACTCTTTTCCTTCTACATCAATGCTACATTGTTTTACTTTTTCTAACCATAGTTGTATTTTGCTTGCATTTCTTTGTTTTATTTAAAATGGTTGGGTTTTTTCCTCTTCTCAGGAATTGCTCCAAGCCGTTGACTCTAGGCTTTGGAATTGTCTAGCCAAAAGAAGGGTTCAACACTATGGCTATGAGTTTTGTTATGATGTGAGTTTCAACTTTCAAGTACTATTTGGGTTTTTCCTGTTATTTGTAGGTCCTTCCTTTCTGTTGTAGTTGAATTAGTGGGGTATCCAACATTTTTCGAGTCAAATAAATAATTCTTTCAAGATAATTGATATGATCTTATTCTGAACTAATTGAAAATCTGTGTTATCTATGACAAATTGGTTGCTGAGTTATGTGATAATTGATATGATCTTAATTCAGACTAACTGAACTTCCTGTGAATTTCTTATGTAATAGTGACACATTAGCTGTTAGTCTTTTATTACTTTGCCAATTAATCTAATTTCTGATCTTCTTAGGGAAGTCATCTACTATGGTTTTGATCACGGCTTTCCAGCCTGTTTGTTGCCGTTGAAAGGCTTCACCTAGTTTCCAAGGTAAGTTGTTTCCTAATTCTAAATGGAAAAGGACAGTGTCTTCTCGATCAACCTCATCCAGGAACCCTTTGGCTGCAAAATCAAGAGAAGATATTGATGATAGTGGAAGTGACTTTGTTGAAGAATTCTGCATGATTGCTGGAAGCCATTCATCCACCCTTGACAGACTGTATGCATGGGAGCGAAAACTCTATGTGGAAGTCAAGGTATTACTCTATAATATGCATTATCCCTTACCCTCCTCTAAAATTTAATTCCTTTCAAGGACATGGGATAATTAGCTGGTTACCAATGTATAGATTTTTGCTTGTTAGATGTATTGCAGCGCCTGTTTGTGTTTTCAGTCATTGGTCCTTTATTGACCACTACTTATTGGGATATCTGTAGGCTAGTGAATCCACCAGGAAGGACTATGATTGAAAATGCCACCAGCTTAGGCATCAATTTGCAAAATATCAAGGCACTCAAGTGATTGACAAGACCCGGTCAGTTGTGAAGGATCTGCATTCACGTATAAGAGTGGCTATTTATTCTGTTGATTCAATATCTAAACGTATTGAAAGAATGAGGGATGAAGAGTTGTATCCACAGCTTCTGGAATTAACAGAAGGGTAAGTGAAGAGTTCTAAAATTTTGTTATATTTATATCACCTTAAAGCTTTAGTATCTGTATACTATATTTAAAGTTTAAACAACTATATTCCTTTTTTATTTGAAGTTAAAACTATAATAACTTCTATTGATGTATGCAGATTGATCAGGATGTGGAAGGCTATGCTTGAATGTCATCATGGATACTGTTGAAGAGTTGAAGAGTTGAAGGTGCTTTGTTGAAGGTGCTTTTTTGTATGCAGATTGGTCAGGATGTGGAAGAGTTGAAGGTGCTTTGTTGAAGGTGCTTTCTGTAGCTGTTTTGGGATGTTTATAATTGGGATGTCTACTAGTACAAACATTGTATAGTTCTTTCTATTTTCTCATCTTTTTTGTTGTTGTTGAGTTTAATGGATTGATATAACCAATCTTGCTTTTGCAAATGAATTCAATGATTAATTGGTTTATTGAAACCAGGAGGATATTGTGACTGATATTTGCATTGTGATTCTCTTATTTTTTTTGTTATTCTCTGTTTGTAGACATAATTGTAGCATGAGTTAGCAAAAATATATATTTTGTTTATGGTATTTAACAAAGTAAAACTGGTTGAGTAATTTATAAATAAATGAATATACGTACACATTGTGAAATTTTTTTTTTAAAAAAGTTAGTTTTAACATCGGTTCCCATCAGGACCTGATGCGAAAAGTACTTTTCGCATCAGGTGGTTCTGAAAATCTATCTCAGCCTCTCAACTATACTAGTTCCCTTGCTATTTTTGACTAAACCCCTACGGCATTATGCCGCTCTCCAGCATACACCCAAGCATATCATTACCCCAAATACAATTAGCACAAGCAAAAACAACAACCAATTCAAACGTCAAACTAATACAAGGTGTCCTCCAATGACACCCATCGAATACACAAATCATGTCGGCATCACAAGTTCTTCGTACCTTTTAGAAATCCAAGTCATAACACTTGTCTCCCCAATCTACAAATTAAAAAAAAATGTTGATTCTAGTACCTTGTTTGGTACATAGTCCAATTCAAATATTGCTCTTAATTAGGGACTGGCATACAACATTGCATGCATTGTTCCACTAGGAGACACTAAAGACCATCAACATATGGTTGACATACATCAAGCACATAACAAAACTACACCTAACGACTCCCGACATTTGATTAGCTATACCCAACCTCATAGTTTGCGTAGGCCAAAAATCTCTAATACCACAATGTAACACCCCAATTTTTGAAGTACTAATTGAACTCAATTCTTAATATTAAATTATTTTAATAAAATACTCTTTCTGCCTATCTGAAACATGTGAACAGTGTGGTGTCGTTGATAAACCGTTAGATAAATATGTGGTGAATGGAAATTGAGAACAAAAATAAACACAATATTGAGTACATCGAGTACCTCATTCCTCTACATCATGACTCAGCTTAATTTGCTTGAAGCAAAGCAATCAAGCTAGAACAGCAGTGCAAAAAATTGGCTAGTTTTGATTCGATGACTATAATCAAACTTTGAACTCAACAATTACTATATTAAGCAAACATTCAAATAAATGATGTTTTTTCTTACTCAACAAATTAATGATGTTGAACACACTCACTTAGATTTCCAACATTGATCAAGTCATATGATATTAATCTAAATCCTTATCAAATCCAAAACAATATTATAATATATATACCTAGTTAAACACACTCATTAAAAACAATATTGTTGCATACACAAATTACAAGCTTAACCAATACCATGTGACATACTTTTGTTGCAATTACTGAACTGAAGTCTAAACATATACCATGACTAGTAAACTTCCCAAACTTTTAATACCTATTGGATACCATATTGATCATTGGTTAAGGTAATCCCAAGTTAAGGGCCTAAAAACATGAGCGGCCTCAGATTCTATGATCTCCAACTCCTCCTTCACAAGGTGCATATACACAACCCAATCACCATTTCTCAAAGGGCTTGGCATCGGCATCACATAACCTGCTTCACCACCCCAAGGAAAATGGTAGGACGCAAACACAACCTTCCCCCACCCGAAATCCACCTTGTCTTCCGGAAACCTTTGTCCGGAAGACACCACAAAAGCTGGTCCCTCGTTGGCGCCACCACAATAAATTCTTGCTGACCCGGGGACTGGACGGTGTGCTTCCACCCAATCAATGAGTCCCAAGAAGTGCTCCTCTGTCGTTGCTTCCGCCATAAACTCATGAACCTCATTCGCCACCCAACCCAACGGCTTATTAACCAACTCCTCCACGAGTTTCGCACCAAATGGTATGGAAAGAACATTCCCAAAATAGCTTGCCATCATTGATTCTCTCTTATTATTATCACCACTATTACCAAGTCTCTTTCTTCCATCAACAACTACACCAACTTTCGAAATGACCCTTTTGCCACTTACACCTTTTGAGGCTGCTCTAGCAACTAGCTTCCACAAGAAGGCAGAAAAAGACTCAAGCTTTGTGGGCTTGATATTTCCATTGCTAGTGGTAACAGCGAGTGATTGCATGCTGTGGAGCTGCTCTATAGGAACATAGTATATGCGACTGAGTAATGGGTTAGCGGCGATGGCGGGAGGAGGAGGGAGTTTGGAGATGGGGATGTACATGTGGTTGAGGGAAGGGTCAATAGAACCTGGACGACGTGGGCTGAGGAGGGAGCGACGAAAACATGGTTTGTGAATGGGCTTTATGGGCTTTGTGGGGTGGGCCATCTCGGCCCATGATACTAGAAACATGTTTGTTGAATAGGCATCTGCTATGCGATGATCAAATGTGCATGCCACTACAATACCACCACACTTTAATGAAGTAGCCTGCATAAGGGTAGATTAGTTCAATAACACACTAATTAATTTCAATTCACCAATTGCCTTTTTTTGGGTACAAATGTACAATCGATTCGCCTATATATGACTAGTGAATGATGTTACTTCTTTTTTATTCTTTAGGTTAAAAAATAATTCTATAGTAAAAACAGTTAACAATATATCTTACATATATATGTTATTTTTAAGACATTCAAAAAGAACTTAGAAAACTTGTTTTTTAATTTATTTATTTTTTATAAAGCTCAACCAAACAAACATGTATAATTAGAAAAGAAACAGTTGTTATTTATCGATTACTTTTCTGAAAAATATATCTTCTAGAACTATATATATATATATATATATATATATATATATATATATATATATATATATATAGGAGTTGAAAGATAACCAACATCGTTGGCCTAATGGCTTGAGCTTATCTTGGGATACGAGGATCAATTGGTGCTCCCAGATTTGATTCCCACAATAAGAACTCGGTGATGGCATGTGAGATTTTCTTCTAAGCACGAGTGAAAATATGTACTTTTTTACCACGCTTTGTTGTGTATAATAGTCGGTTTCAATCATCCCTTACAAATAAATCAAATTTAAAATTTCACAAGAGGCTTCTATTAATTCTGCAAATCAAAGTGCACGACCCTTCCTTTTTTCTTAGATTCAAAACTGAGTTATTAAATTTATATTTACAGTTATTGAATAAGGATAATAAAGAATGAAAATTGAAACCCAAAAAGTTGGTGTCCATATATATCTGGGTACAGATGAACTAACTTTATGGCAAACCAAACCTTTTGGTAAGGTAAGCTATCAATGTGAAATAAATTGTAATTGATGTTTTGTTGTTTAGCATTTTAGCATATTAACGTTTGTAGTTTAATTAGTTCAATTTCTGTTAACTGTTGGGATCGACGGGACAAGTCATGTTAGTACTACTTCATAATTTAAATATTATGCATACGGACTAGGAAATAAGTCGAGCTGAGTCGAACTTGGTTCAGCTCGGCTCGACTCTATAAAAATTGACTCAGCTCGTAGCTCGATTCGAGTTCGACATGAACCTTTTTTTTCAACTCGACTCGACTCAAGCTCGCAAGCAGCTCGGTTCAGCTCGCTCGCTCGGCTCACCGGAATAAAAAGTTAAAAAAAATCTCTTTTTTGTAAAAAAACGAAAAATTTTAGAATTTTGACATTTTAAAATAACAATTTACTATTAATTTTGAATAAAATAATTACCTAATTGAAAATTTGGTGCATCTAATATAGTCCCCTAAAAAGGGTCCACCGGTAGACCTTTATTATTTTTGGTAAATTTTGATAAAATAATTTTTTTTATTTTTTATTATTTAGTATTATAAAATTCATCTACTATATATATTTATACCAATTCACCACATATAATTTTACCAATACCCCCATTCTATCTAAAAGACACCTCAAATTTTTTAGGGTAAAAATGTCATTACACTCTATTTCTTTTTTTTTCTCTTTATTCTTACACTCTCTTTCTTACTTTTCACTTTTCTCTTACACTCTCTTTCTTCCTTTTTTCTCTTTCTTCTTACACCCTCTTTCCTCATTTTCACTTTTCTTTTACATTCTCTTTCTTCCTTTTTTTCTTTTTACTTTACTTTTCCCATAAATAATTATTATCTTTCTCTTATCACTTCACTTTAATTCTTTTAACTAAATTTCTAAATTTATAAAAACACTACTCTATTAAAATTACCTATAAAAATGTAAATGAGTCATACTAAAAAACAAAAAAAAACTATCAATTTTTTTGAAAACGTTATCACCTTAAAATTTTAATTTTTCTCTCCAAAATTTGTTTACACTCTTATTGATAATCTACTATCACCTCTTATTGATAATCTACTATCTATCATTTAGGATCTACTATAATCAACTAATCAACTAAAGTAATCAATTGAAACTACGAGATAACTGCAATAATATATAAAAAAAAACGAGACAACTGCACTGATATATAAAAAAACACAGTATTAATATTTGTCATTGATAATTAAAATTTTTGAAGACTACTATAAACCTACTATCTAAAAAACTATAAGATTTAATGACTATTTAAAATACCGATTAATATTTAAAACAAATATTTCTTATTGATAATCTACTAATCAACTAAAATAATTAATTGAAATTACGAATTACGAAATAACTGCATTGATATATAAAAAACACGAGATAACTGCACTGATATATAAAAAACATGAGAACAATATTTGTCATTGATAATTAAATTTTTTGAAGACTACTACTATTAACCTACTATCTAAAAAACAAGAAGACTTAATGACTATTTAAATTAGTAATTAATATTTAAAACAAATATTTCTTATTGATAATCTAATATCTAACTTTTATTATCTACTATAATCTACTAATCAACTAAAGTAATCAATTGAAACTACGAGATAACTGCACTGATAAATAAAAAACACGGGATAACTGCAATGATATATAAAAAACCACGGGATTAATATTTATAATTTTTTTTGACAATTTATAATTAATATTTACCATTGATAATTATAATTTTGGAAAACTACTATAAACCTACTATCTAAAAAAACACGGGATAACTGCAATAATCTACTATAATCTACTAATCAATGTTAAGAAAGGAATATTTAATTAATATTTAAAACAAATATTTGTTATTGATAATCTACTATCTACTACTCAACTAAAATAATCAATTGAAACTACGAGATAACTGCATTGATATATAAAAAAACACGGGATAACTGCAGTGATATATAAAAAAAACATGGGATTAATATTTGCCATTAATAATTATAATTTTTGAAGACTACTATAATCCTACTATCTAAAAAAATAAGAAGACTTAATGACTATTTAAACTGATTAATATTTAAAACACACGTGACAAATATTTGTCAATAATACCTAAAAAGGACAATTAATTGTCACTGATATATAAAAAAACACGGGATAAATATTTGTTATTGATAATCTACTAACTATCTTTTACTATCTACAATAATCTACTAATAAACTCAAATAATCAATTGAAATTATGAGATAACTGCACTGATACATAAAAAAACACTCGACAACTGCACTGATATATAAAAAAATACGGGGATAACTGTAATGATATATATAAAAACACGGGATAGTTGCACTGATATATAAAAAAAATGGGATATCAACACTGATATATAAAAAACACTGCACTGATATATAAAAACACACTAGATAAATGCACATATTGTTTTTAAATGATACTTTTATATTTTTAGTTTTTATATTTATCAATTTTTTATTTGAAACTCCTTTTTTATCTACTTTAAATTTTTCTTTATTTTCACGCGGTAATGTTCCGACTATTTAAATACTGTCTAAATTCATTCATAAAAATAACATGACAGCACCTGTGCGTATGCAAATCATCCTCTATATTTTACAATTGATTTTAGATTAATGAGATTTCAAATTAAAATTTCTATTTGAGGTAATCGTGTCACGTAACGCGATCGACCCGTGCGGATGCACGGGTATAGTACTAGTTTGTTACTAAAAATAGTAACGGTCCACCGGTTTCCAAGATATTACAGTTTTTTTTTAATGAATTTTGAATAACCTAAATATTTAATATAATTAAAAAAAGTTGGCGTTTTTCTAGAGAAACATATTTCCGGTGTCACATCTCTAACATTTGGATATTCAACTGGATATCCAACAAGAAACACAAATATAATATTCAAAAAAACGCAATATTCCCTTTAGATTTACTAAAGAACTATGTAAAAAATGTACTTTTAGATTCATTCAGTAACTGGTGTATTAGAGGATGTAACAATTAATAAGTGCTTTTTTTTTCCTATTACCTGGACAGCAAGTACACCGTGCTTCTTCTTGGGAACAAGCTTTCCTTCAAATGTATCATCAGGGTTATAAAAGTTAAGGAACTGAAGTTCAACCTCAGCCACAGCTTCAACAAAATCAACCCCACGATTATTGCAAAGAAGCTCAGGTTCACCATCAGAGTTAAACACAACTTCACCTGCAAAGGCATAGAATGAAACCAAAGCCTTAGCCAATGCCTTTTTAAGACACCCCACTATTGATTCAAAGGTTAACAACGTTGTATTCTTGTAGCAAAAGAATACTCCAACATCCACTGGTGGTAGAAGCAAGTCAAGGTTAGAAAGTGGGAGCCAATGTTCCTGCATTGGTAGCACTGCTGCTACAACCTCTTCATTGGTCACACTCACGTTGAACTCTCCTCCATTTGAAATGCCCATTTTTTTATATAAAGATGTCAGAATGTTTTTCAAGTTTATTGGCTCAACTTGTTGTAGGTGAAGTAGGGGTCTCTGGATATAATATATAGCCCATAAGCACATACAATTATTGTTGGAGTGGTTTGTTTTGGTCAATGTTTGTTCATCTGGTCCATCATTTTCAAAATATAGTACACTCATTAATGACGGCAAATCAACCTAAACATATTTATAAATTATAATATGGTACTTTCTTAGTTCCTTTTTTATCTTCGGTTTGTCAGAAAAAGTTTGTTTTATTTTATTTGACATTTTATTGCTTTAAGGTTGATTTGATTACACTACCAGAAAAGCGGACTTTAGCCACGGTTATATAGGCACGGTTAATTTGACCGTGGTTAACATAATAAAGGTTCATCTTGTTAGCTACGGGTTCACCGTGGCAAAATCACCAATGCGTGTTAGCTACTGTTCAACCGTGGCAAACTCACCGGTACCTGTTAGCCACCATTCCACCGTGGCTAAACCACCGGGAAATTCTAAGTGAAAATTTTATTCTCCCTCTAAATTTTATTCGCCCTTCTGTTTTCCCTCAGTTTGGTTTTCCCTTCGTTTCCATTCGCTCCAGTTCTCTGAAACAACTCAGAATCGCTCTTTCAATTCCTTTCAATCTCAGCTCAGAATCGTTTTCAGTTTCGTTCTCAGTTTCGTTCCCTTCGTTTTCAGTTTCGTTTTCCCTCAGTTTCGTTTCCATCTCAGAATCGCTCCTTTCAATCTCTCAATCTCAGAATCGCTCCTTTCGTTCTTCCCTCAGTTTCGTTTCCATCTGAAACTATTCGCTCCTTTCAATCTCAGAATCGCTCCACGGTCAATCGCTCCTTTCAATCTCTCAATCGCTCCTTTCATCGGTTCCTTTCAATCGCTCCACCGTGACTTTCATCGGTTCCTTTCAATCTCTCAAACCGATTTCCTTTCAATCGCTCCAAATTTCATCCAGGTGAGATTCTCTCAAACCGATTTTCCCCTCAGTCCGATTTTCTCCCTCTAACCTAGGGTTTTCTTTATCATTGTCTTCTCCCTTTTCTCTACAGGTGAGAACTCAGCGGAGAGGAGAAGAGCATCAATAATGTGGTTGAGGTTGCTGCCATGGTTTTCTTTAACCTAGGGTTTTCTCTAAACTTTGATTGAGGTAGGTTGATGCCATTGATTTCTTGCTTTTCTTTCTTTTCTCTATCACTGTCTTTTGATTTTGCCATTCCTTGTAGCCTGATTGATTTTCTTTATGCGTATTGGCGATTCTCATATAAGAGGGGATCTTTAGTTTTATTTTTTTCTTGATTTTGGAGTGAAATCTGTTTTCTCTATTAGCGATTCTGTTTTCTCTACTGTATGCACTTCTAATGTATTTTTTTATTGAAAATTTTTCTGTCAATGGAATGGGGGTGGGATATAGCATCTGTCATAGGCTATGTCATAGCATTTAATCTTATTGAGTGTGTTAGTATAAGTGTGTATTAGCTACTGAGTGTGTTAGTATTAGCTACTGAGTGTGTTAGCTTTTAGTTTTATAGCATAAGCTTTCATACGAGAAGCTCTTATGTCATAAATAAGCGCTTCAATCTGTTTATCCAAATAGTACCTAAAGATATAATGTTGATATTGTGAGATACTGTCTAGCTATTCAAACACTCCACTGTTGTTATTTCTGACCATATTTCTATGCTAATCTAGTGTTTAAACATACCCAAATTTACTAGGTAAATAACACGAAGAGAGAGCTGCACAATGATTTCATTGAAAAGCTGTACAGGTAATGCGGTTGCGACCTGGTAATTTAGATTTATTCTGGAGTTTATTATTTATATAAATTGTCTGATGTAGTTTGCTGATTGTGCTTTGTATGTCACATTCAAACCAGAGAGGATCTGTTTGAAGAGATGTTGCAAGAACCGAATGAGATAGCTGTAAAAAGAAAGCGCTGTCGAGAATTGCTCCAAGCTTATCAACAGGCTTTTAGGGTGAGGGATTTTTCAACACTTCAATCAGCATTGTCTAACTGAAGTTCTGTATATTTTTTATGATGAAGTTTATGTCTTTGGCTTTCTGTTGAGATGTCCATGATCTTTGATTTTCACTTTCTTCTGCTCACCTATAAAAATAAAAGGCAATCTGGTGCTATAAAGCGACTACTATGCACCTGGTCCGAGGAAAGGATCAGCCTATTTGTGTGGGTCTATAACATCTATACTTGGGAATTTGTGTTTATTTTTAAGACTTATTTTCGTTCCTGAAAAAAATACTTTAGTTTTGGTCTCTTTAAATTTTATATATAGTCTTTGTATTGTTTATATTTCAGCGGCTAAAATCAAAATGGTCTCCAATTCAAGGACTAGAATGAAGCATGAAAAAATATTACAGGACCAAAACAAAACAAATGGATCAAAAACAAAAGTTCATATATTTTAAGGACGAAAATTAAAAATTTCTACATTTGTAAATTTATTGTAGGGACAAAAACAAAACATATTTAAGCCTATTGTATAAGAAAGACTTTGTTCTCTTTGATTCTAATTGTTGCCTCTCACATGGTAAATGCCCACGATGGTGGTATTTAATTAGTTTGTACGAAATTATCTTTGACACCTTGATTTTCTTGAGACCAATGAGGCTGTTGTTCTTGAGGGTGCAACATAATGCGGAAATTTTCTGCACGAGTGCATTTGACAGTCACTGTTACTGAATCATTTTCATACTGGCTTATATATGCTGAAGTCCTTGATGACTCAAACTCTCTCATCTCATGACCATTGTATGTAATTTTTCCCGAAAACTATGATTCACATGATCCAACATCAAAATTTCAAAATGGAAAGAAAAAAGAATAGTGTTATGACCATAAAGAATGAATTTGTATTAGGTGCAGTCATGCAGCCAGCAACTCGGGACTGTCCAATTAAGATCGGGCGTCCCATCAAGATCAAGACCGGACATAGCATTTAATCTTATTGAGTGTGTTAGTATAAGTGGGTTATATGCTATTTGTTATATCATGTTGTTTTTTTTATAGTATGGAGCGACTCTTTTATTATCAGTCATCAAAATACTATTTCGTTAATATTGATCCTATGTTTTATTAAAACTATTTGTTATATGCTACTGATACTAATATATATTGTTTGATTTATTTATTCACATTTGAGCCATCGTGTGTATTTTACTTATAGTGAGATCTGTATATACTTTTACTAATATTGAGTTTTGTGAATACTTTTCCTAATAGTGAGATTTGTGAATACTTCTACTAATAGTGAGCTTTGTGAATTACAATGTCTATGTTTATATATTTGGGTTATATTGTATCAAATAGTATATTTTGCTGATATCTTATCTATAATCTGTAGGGCACAAAAATGAGTTTTGAGAATGTCAGAGGTTATATTTGATTCAGCTCTCGAGACACGTTGACCTTGCACCTATTGGTACGTACTTCTTTCTTTGTCTCTTAGATTATCTACTCTTTCTTTGTTCATCTTGTTTAATTATGTTTAATGAGTAAGACTGTATATTACTTGCATGTGTGATTACTAATGATTACTTAGTAACAATGTTGAAGTTTTATATTATATCATTATCATTTCGTACCTTAAAAGCATGAATAATTTCATTTTATTTTGAAAACAGAGTTATCCAATTATGATTGATAAGAGTTGGATTGACAAGCCAATAAAATCAAATGAGTTCTTAGATGGGGTGGTCCAATTTTTGGACTTTGCCTTTTCAAATGCAGCAATCAATGGACAAATATTATGTCCTTGTAATGTATGTGGATTTTATCCTCGTAGTAGAGTTGAAGTGTTCAGTCATCTCCTTGAAAAAGGCTTTCCAAGCAAGTACACATTTTGGAACATGCATGGGGAAAAACATGATCAACCTAATGTTGAATCAGTAAGCCAAGTAAAAGAAGCACCAGTTAGACAATATCCAATGCAAGATATGTTAAATGATGTATTTGGTGTCTTTGTTGATCAAGGAAATCAAGATTCTTGTCCATCTAATCTTCCTAACGACGACCACCCCATGGGCACAAATGATGTCGGTAATAAGGAGTTGAAAACAATTAAAGAGTTAATGGAAGATGGAAATCAAGAGCTCTATCATGGTTGCACAAAATATAGCAAATTGTCATTCATTGTTCGTCTCTACCATATAAAAGTTTTGTGTGGCGCAACAGATAAAACATTTTCAATGATCATTGAGCTTCTAAGTGATGCTTTTCCCCATGCTAATCTACCATCATCTTTCTACCAAGCTAAAAAGATGATTAAGAGGTTAGGTCTAAGTTATGATAAGATTCATGCTTGTCCGCAACATTGCATGTTGTATTGGGGATCACCAGAGGATGAGAAAAGAGATAAATGCAAGATTTGTAATACATCCAGATGGAAATCAAATGAAAATGATGCTGCTACAAATGATGTGATGGACGATCAAAAGAAAAAGAAGCGCCAACCAGCAAAAGTATTGCGATACTTCCCACTTATACCAAGGTTGCAAAGGTTGTACACGTCCTCTAAAACTGCAGAACTATTGAAATGGCATGCTATGGTTGAAAATCCAGATGGTTTGTTAAGGCATCCTAGAGACACTAAAGCATGGAAGAATTTTGATTCACTTTATCCAGATTTTGCTTTAGATCCTCGTAATGTACGACTTGCATTAGCTACAGATGGTTTCAATCCATTTGGAACTTTAAGTTCTTCTAATAGCCTTTGGCCAGTGATGTTGTATCTTTACAACTATCCTCCATGGTGTTGCATGAAGCAAACTTCTCTTATCATGTCAATGATAATTCCTGGTCCCAAGATGCCTGGCAATAATATTGATGTTTACTTGCAGCCTCTAGTCGCAGAGTTAAAAAGCTTGTGGGCTGGTGTTGACGCTTATGATTCTTCTACTAAGGAAACGTTTCAAATGAGAGCTGCATTGTTTTGTACGATTAGTGACTTTCCTGGGCTTGACAATTTATCTGGGTGGAATACACATACATTGTTTTCATGTCCAACATGTAAGTTTGATACGGAATCTAAAAGGCTGAAATTTGGTAGGAAAAATTGTTTCATGGGGCACCGTCGATATTTACCCATTGATCACAAGTATAGGCACAACAAACAATCCTTTGATGGCTCCGTGGAGCTTAGACTTCCCCCTATTCCAATGACAGGCTCAGACATATTAAGACAAATTGAGGATAATCGTAAAAGGCCACATGGTGAGGGTACAAGTCAGGATGGCCCACAACAATGGAAGAAAAAAAGTATCTTTTGGGATTTACCTTATTGGGAGCATAATCTTATTCGACATTGCCTTGATATGATGCACATAGAGAAGAATGTTTGTGACAATGTATTGTTCACGGTGCTTGATGACAAAAAACGAACAAAAGACAACCTTCAAGCTCGCAAAGACTTGCAAGAAATGGGAATCAGAGAAAGACTTCACCCATATCCCAATTCTTCTAAGTTTCCTCAATCGTGCTTTAAAATGAAAAATATGGAGAAAGATATGTTCCTAAAGATTCTGAAAAATGTGATTTTCCCAGACAGTTACGCATCAAATATTTCTAGATGTGTTGATACTAAGAAACGCAGGGTCTTTGGTTTAAAGAGTCATGATTCACATATTCTGATGGAACATCTTTTTCCAATTGCTTTTAGAAAATCTCTTCCTAAAGAAGTTGCTTCAGTGTTGATTGAGCTATGTAACTACTTTAGAGAAATATCATGCAAGGTTCTAGATGTCAAGAATATAGAGAAACTACAACAACGAATTGCTCTGACCCTTTGCCATATGGAAATGATATTCCCTCCTTCTTTTTTTACTGTTATGGTTCATTTAGTCATTCATCTTGGAGAGGAAGCAATGATCGCCGGTCCCGTGCATTATAGATGGATGTACCCTGTTGAAAGGTATACTGTATCTATCATTAAGTTGATAATAAACTATAATGGTTTAAATTTATGAGGCTCAATTTATGTTATTTTAGGACCCTTGGCCATTTAAAATCTTATGTTCGTAACATGGCTGCACCAGAAGGTTGTATAGCTGAAGGATACATTATGGATGAGTGTCTTACGTTTTGTTCAAGATACTTGGAGGATGGTGAGATTGAAACAAGGTTCAATCGACCAAGACGCAATGACGATGACGGTGGAGACAATGCTAGTAGTGAATCTACGATTTTGTCAAATTTGTTTCCTACTTCAGGTAGGCCAATTGGAGCTATCAAGATATTTTCACTTCCACCCTTGGAGAAGACACAAGCTCATCGCTATGTGTTAACTAATTGTGAATTAGTTGATGTATTTCGTGAGTAAGTTTTATGTTTTTACATGAAATAAATTTTTAAATTATCATCCATTTCAAGATCATTTTGAATAAATAAGAAATTTCTCATCCAGGAAGTGTAGAGTTGAGATGGCTAGGATGCATCGTGGCAAGAGAAACTTATCTAAATTTGTGGAAGAATATGTTCACAAACATTTTCACGAGTGGTTTAAAGAATATGTAAGGATATATATCGAGCTCACTTAGTTTTTTCATCTCAAAGTCTTGTGGCATATATAATTATCCTAACAATTCCCAAAATATACTAGGTTGCAAGAAAGGATGATCCAAATATTACAACTGAAATTGAATGGCTTGCAAAAGGGCCAAATGACATTGCAAGGAGATTTAATGGGTATAACATTCATGGATTTAAGTTTCGTACACAAAGGAAGGAACAGGGACTAAGGACCCAAAATAGTGGTGTTGTTATGTCTGCTATTACTAAGAGGTTTTCAACTGGAAATGATCCCATTGAAAAATCAAGTGATGACATGTACTATGGGAAATTAGTTGACATCATAGAACTTGATTACTATGGTAAGCTAAGGGTTGTGCTATTCAAGTGTATTTGGGTAGACACTACACCTAACAAGGGAATCAAAATAGATCAATTTGGGATAACAAGTGTAAATTTTTCTCGCTTAATACATACTGGTGTGAATGAAGTTGACGAACCATTCATCCTTGCAACTGATGCTAGAATGGTATATTATGTTGATGATCCATTTGAAGAAGGATGGTCTTGTGTATGTCATATGAAGCCTAGAGACATATATGATATGGGAGATGTGAACTTAATGAATTCAGAAGAGATGGAAGACATACCTTTTCGGGAGCAAAATGTGGAGAACATTGAAGATTTGCAATTAGTGCAAGATGATCTCAATGAACAAGACCAAGAACAAGAACACGATGAATCAAATAGTGAAGGAGATGATAGCATGATGTTAGAGTAGTTTGATTATGACCTTTGTAATTCAGCCGCAATTTATTTTTGTGCTTTTGAAATTGTTTGTTGTTTATGAACTTTGTATGCTCTTGCTTGTGTAATGACATGTTCATCTTATGATTCATTTAAGATATATTTTCGATCCATGTGTTAGCTTTTGTTAGTAAATCATGCAGATATTGGACTTGAAATGAGGCAAAAACGGAAGCAATCTGGAGAACCTATGTTACAAAGATTACGTGGACAAACAAGTCAAAATGATGAGACTCTCCAAGATCTGCACCAGCAAAGTATCAACAATCAGTTCGATGATCAATTTCAAAATGTGGACATAACTAATAGTCCAACCAATGATGATTCATCTGACCCTTCCTTAAGCCCAAATGAAGTTCAACTAGAACAAGAAGTTGAGCCTCTACTTGTCAAAGTTAAAGGTAAAAATACTATCTTATTATTTCATGGTTTTCTCATTAGAAAATATTAACTTTGTTTTGTCAATTTAATGGTAGATATTTGTACTGGAGAAACTATTACTCGAAAAATGGTAGCAAGTCAGGTTTGGCATTTGGAAAAGACTAAAAAAGTACTTGTGGAAATCAATTGTAATGGCCAAGGCAATGATAGCGGGTCAAACTTGCTTGTGAGGTTTCTTGGTCAAATTGCTCAAAGGTCTGCGTTTTGTCCTTTATCAGTTGCAAGATGGGATGAGATGTCAACAGACAGTAGTGTCAATCAATGGAAGTGTATTGAGGTTATTATCTAAACTTCTCAACACTTTTATTTGATGATTGAGGTTATTATCCAATACTAACATATAAATATAACATTTCAAGGATCACTTTGAGTTTGATTATGCTGCTGGTATCAAATGGGTGAGGAGTGTATTAGGGGATAGATGGAAAGCCTATAAATACAAGTTAAGGTGTCACTACTTCTACCCTAACAAAAGTAAGGACGAGATACTTGCTACTCTACCTCCAGGCGTTGATTCTGTTGAGTGGGCTGCTTTTGTTCATTACTATAAAAAGGAAAACATGAAGGTATAAATATTCTATAGAAAATTATTTTACTATATTCTTCTCTTGTTTAAAACAAACTGAGAACTTTGGCAACATATATTGACTATCATGGTTAAAAATTGTAGAAACTAAGTGAGCAAAATGCAAAAAATCGTAAGAATCTTAAAGTCTCACATGCTGGTGGCAGTAAGAGCAATGCAAGAAGGGCTCATCAGATGGTAAGTAGTTGATTAATTATAAGCTAAGTTACTGTTAGTATGTCAAAGTAACTCTATGTTCTAACATAGTAACTTATACATGATAGCTGTTTGTAATTTATGTATTTTAGGAGCTAAAATTAGGAAGGCCGGTATGTCGAAGTGAGGTTAAATTGGCAACTTTACTAAAGAAGGATGGAAACTATGTGAATGAAGAAGGAAAAGCCATGGCTGTAAGTATATCAGCTTTGTTAAATTGTGAATTTTAAAAGCTTTATTGGTTAATAAATGCCTTGAGTTAATGTTAGATGTTGCTGATGGGTTTAAACAAGCTACAACTGCTACTTTTCTGGCTGATATTGGTTAATAAATGCCTTGAGTTAATGTCTAGGAGAGGATCAAGATGGAAACTCAATTAATTAGAATTATATATGCATGTGTTGTTGATTGCATATTACCATGTTACTTAATTGCATATTACCTCTCAACAATGATTTCAAGAGTGACTTCAATAGGATGCAAAAGCTTTCCTTAGTCAGCATCATTGCAGCTGAGTAAAAGCTTCCAATAATAAATAGCTTATAGTTGCACTGAAATTATGGGATAAGAAGACAATTAAAGGGTAAAAACTAAACTACTGATCCTAATATGATAGAATTATTGCTAAGCATTTAGAAAAGTGATATTGTAATTGATTAAAATGAATGAGTACAACCTGCTGCTATATATAGCAGATGATTTACAAAGGATAGTTGGAGTAACTAACTCACAACTCTAAAACAGAAAATAACCAACTCATAACTGTTTAACAGTTTATTCTAACTAACTACTAACAGAACAATAACAGAATAAAATGACAGCAGAGAGAACTTAAAGAGAAACTGGCTTATACTCTATTATAATAAGAATCAAAACTGCATTTTGCAATAGACACTTACAAATTCAGTCATCCACCATCAACTTCATTGTTCTATTGCACTTAGAGTCTTCTAAGTATTCTTCTCCTATTCTTGGATTCTTTACGATTAGGTTTTGAGCCTGAGCAGGTCCGTAGAAATTATAGTGCCAAGGTAACAATAAAATCGAAATAAGGAACTTTTTACTAAGAACAAACCAAATATTAATATTAAGTCTTGTGATGACACACTGTTTTGATTAAGGATTTGAGTTGTATACCAACCTTTTGTTTGTAGTCAAAAGACATACTATTTGTCCCTGTTGTTGATGAAGGATGATTCAAAGACCCTTTGTTCTCTGGCAAAATGAACATATTTGACTGCATATAACAAAAGAAGATACCAAATAATGACATTTTAAATTACAAAACCCAAACAGGTTATTAGGATGTATGGATCCTTAATTCATATATGCAATCATATAAGTATTCTACCTCTCTTTACTTGTCATTGACATCAAACCTAACATTAACTTGTCCCCTGCTGGTATTTGAGTTATGCAGCAAAAATAAGTTCAATCACTACCAACTCACAGACCAAAATACACCTTAAAAAGAAAATATCATACATTATATACTTAAACTTACTGTCTGAAACTGGAAAGAGGATTTTGCATCAACATTTGGGACACTGCAAAGTATGTCTAGCATTGCATTATTAAAACTAAAGTCTCTGTTTTCAAAGCATGAAATATAGACAAATCAAGCACTTGGACATAACAAAAAAAAGTTCATATCTAATCTAAATAGAAACTATACTGCTAAGCATTGGGAAATTAATTCTGCTAACCAAATATTAAAATTCTCTCACTAATAATATACTGCAGAAGCATATTATTAGTGAGAGAATTTTAATATCTTTGTTTGATATGGGGAATTAGTTTGGTGAAGAGTCAAATAATTTATCTCTTATAGTATACTTAATGGCACAGGCGGTTTTTATTAAGTAGTGTACTTGTATGAGCATTAAGGTGATATGTTTGTAGCATTCATATTTGCAGAAACTGCATCTGCATCCATCAGCTACTTGGTTCTCATGTGTATGATTTAGAGGGTTCATTTTAGCATTGAGATACTGTCTAAGGGTGTATGATTTAGAGGGTTCATTTTAGCATTGATATGCAATTGTGCTTTTAGTCAAATATACACTACTTAATTACACAAACTTGGAAACATAATTCAGCACCTTTTGGATAAAATAATTCAGCACCTTTTGTTATTTGAAGATTATATATTAACTGTTATTTTTTTTTGCTAATATATAGGATAAGATTTCAGAGAGCTTATCTGAAGACCAAGAACGTGTAGCAACAAAAGGTGTTCCATCAAAGATTAATGCTTATCCCGATGACGCCATTGGGAAACTATGTGGAGCTGAACACTCAGGTCGAGTGCGTGTTTTAGGTCCAGGTGTCTCTCCAACTTATGTTTTTGCAAACCGTCGGCATTTCACTGAAATTATCCAAGTTGGTATCTCAAGCCAAATGAATGTCGAGAACTTAAAGAAGCAAGTAGTAAATTTGGAAGAAAAACTAACAGGATATGAAGAAACAAAGGAACAACTTATAGAAACTACGGAGCAGCTTACACAAACCACCGAGAAGCTTGGACAAGCAACAAATAAGTTGACAAAACTTGAGAGGTTCTTGGAACATAAATTTGGAGATGAATTATTTATGTTTGACCTATAGGTTCATCTTAGTTATTGTTATTTAGAGTATGTATGAGAACATCTAGTTACTTATTTGTTGTTGGCCGTTTTTGGTTTCATATTTCATGTTAAGGCTATTACTACTTTTGAAATGGATGGTACGTAGACTTAGACTTTTATCATTAGTAATCAATATATTTGGACTGTTTATCTTCTCACTGTCTATGTGTACCATGAAATTTGAATGCTATCAGGTGACTATCAGGTAAAAATGAATTTTAGTATCAGGTAAAAATGAATTTTAAAAAAAAAAAATAATTTAGGTTAGCTACGGTTGAACCGTAGTTACATATTGAAAAAAATAATTTAGGTTAGCTACGGTTAAACCGTAGTTACATATTGACCAAGATGCCGCGAATTTCTCGCGCCAAGATAGACACGGTTTGACCGTGGCTAACATAGGCGTGTTACAAAACCAAATGAATGATTTAGCCACTGCGTAACCGTAGCTAAAGAAATGTCTCCACGGTTGCTTTTCGCGTGGCTAACGAGGAAAAAGACCGTGGCTAAAATTTGGCGACGCCACGTCCTTTCACGGTTACAAAGACCGTGGCTAAGTATGTTCGCCACGGTGTTTGGGCCTGTTGGCTACGGTTTTGACCGTGGCTAATCACCGTTTTTTTTGTAGTGTTATTTGCTCCTCAATTATATCCGTAATTATTTATTCTATAGAAAAATAAGTTTGATGAAAAATAAACAATCATGAGTATTATAGAGATGAAAAATAAACAATCAAGAGATGAAAAATAAGTTTGATCAATAAAATCCGTAGGTTGTATACATACACCTCATCATTTTGAAAACTATTCAAGAATGCACTCTTAACATCCATTTGAAATAGTTTAAAGTTTTTTTGGGCAGCATAAGAGAGAAGAATTTGAATAGCTTCTAATCTAGCAACAGGTGCAAAAGTTTCATCATAGTCGTTGATTATAACCTTGAGCTACAAGTCTTGCCTTGTTTCTCACAACCTTACCACTTTCATCCATTTTGTTTCTGAACACCCATCTTGTTCCAATCACATATTGATGTTTAGCAGGTGGGACCAGATTCCATACTTCATTATTCTCAAACTGAGCAAGTTCTTCTTGCATAGCTTCAACCCAAGATTCATCAGATATTGCTTCTTTTATACTTTGGGCTCTATTTCAGAGATGAAGGCATGTTGAGAAGATTCTTTTCTAAAAGAGCTTCTGGTTCTAACTGGTTCAGATGTTTCACCAATGATTTGATCTTGTGGGTGATCTAGCACCATTTTCAAGCTCCTTGGTAGTTCAAAAGCTTGTGTATATTGGATTTGGGAGTCCTTCTGATGTTTAGAAGGTTGTGGAGTACAACTTGTTTCTTGTTTCTCAGTATTCAATTTTCCTTTGTCTTTTTCTTTTTCTATCTCATCATCACCATCTCTTTTATCTGCATGGTTTGCTTCAAGAAACATAACATGCATGTTTTCTTCCATAACTTTAGTCCTAAAATTATTGACTTGAGATTGTGCACATATAAGCAACTCATGTGTTAGATGTTTTACTTGCTCTTTCAAGGCTTTGTTTTCACAAATAATCTCCAAATTGGGATCTTTTGACTCACTAGCTACATGAGCTAACTTCATATTTAGAAGCTTATGTTGCTCAGAAAGTTTAAAACCAGATTACTGCAAGGTATGAATGGTTTTATACATTCTTTCATTTTGAGCTCTCAGCTTCTCATTTTTTCTTTTTGATTCACATAGTTATTGTTTGAAAAGCATGCACTTTTGAGATAAGATGTTTGAGTCATAAAGCAAACTATCAAAATATGATTCAATTTCTTTGCATGTATCACATCTAGAGAGTTCAGAGTCAGATACCTCATCTTGAGTTGAACCTGTCATGAGACATAGGTTTGCTGCTTCTCCCACTACAAGAAAAATTGGACTTCGGCGGGCAAAATCCGCCGGAAAAGCCAAAAATCCAAAAAAAAATTCGTATGAATTTATCCGCCGGAAAGTCCACAAATCCGCCGGAAAAAACCGTTTTTTTAAAATTAATTATTTTTAAAAAATCAAAATAATTTTTTTTTAAAAATCGTTTTATTTAAAAAATTAATATTATTTTATTAAAAACTCTAATTGATTATTTTATTAAAAACTTTAATTATTGACAAAAAAGTAAAATTTAATAATTAATTAATTTACTATTTAAAAAATAAAATTAGGAATGAAAATTAATCATTAATTTAAATAAATATATATCCATATATACAACAAAAAAATATCCAGACAATAAAAAAATATTCATACAACAAAATAAAATAATCCAAAGCTATTGGGGTGGCTGCTGGTCTGACTCATCACCATGATAATAGGTATCATCAGATACAAGAAAAGCACTAATCGAATCGATATTATTAAGATCGATGTGGGGCTGCTGGGGTGACCGCCGCTGGGGGTGCTGGTTTGGCTGGTGGGGTGACTGCTGCTGGGGCTGCTGGTATGGCTGGTATGGATGAGGTGCATACTGTTGGGAATACTGGGGTGCATACTGCTGCTGAGGCCATTGCTGAAATGCACCGCCGTAATGATGCTGCGGCAGGTAGGATGGCATATGTGATGAGGTTGGCCTCGAGTGCTGAGGCATCAGCTGATCCTTCAAAAACTTAAAGCGCTCCTCATTTAGCCTAGCCTGCTCCGCAGCTAACGTAGTCTGCTCCTCGATGCGCTCCGCAGCTACCCTAGCCTCCTCCTCCATGCGCTCCTCAGCAATCCTGGCTTTCTCCCGAAGCACCTGCACTTCCCGTTCATTTTGCTCCTGTCGCTCGGCAAACTGACGGTGGGCCTCGCTCAGTTGCTGCGTCAATTGCGTAACAACATTCAACTCACCAGCATTGGGAACATAAGAGCGACCAGTACTCGAGGATCCAGAATATTGTGAAGCTGATAGACTCGGAATAATGCTTGTTCGGAAAGCAGTCGGTTCCAATACCACCTGATCCCACCATACGATTACTCTTTTGGGGACCAACTGCTCTCTCCCATATATCCCGAGCTACTCTAGCCTCCTCCACTGGATCAATATCAGCTGCCCCACTGCTCTGTTATGACTCATGGTACTCAGTCAGCCCACCCTGAAAGCTCTCCTGAAAAAATAACCCAACAAATAAATATAATATTCCTCGCCCGATATAAAGATTAATATAAATAAGAAACATTAATATATAATTGTAAAAGTAGTTTTACCTGAATATTCCTCGCCCGATCTGTAGCAAAGTCACCAGTTTCCTCCCGCATATGAAGGTAGCGATGCAACTCAGGCAAAGTGATTGCCCTTTGTTCCCTCGCCTCCTATATATATATACATATTATTAATTAATACACATGAAAATGACTAGTTAATTATAAATAATTAATTAATCGAGTAATAAAATATTAAATTTACCAAACGCCTGTGATGTGTTGCAGTATTAACACTCCCCCCTGTGTGTGTGCAGCAACCTTTTATGAAGCACGGTTCTTCTTGGCTTTCTCACAAAAATTTCTAAATTCTGGTGTCTGCCAGTACTCCTGTAACCCAGCTCAAGTTGAGTCTCCCATATAAGATGGCTTCGCATTCTTACCGCGCGCCTCCCGCAGTAATTCAGAATAGCGATGAGAACATCTCTTATGGAAGACTCTCTCAACTTCCCTTTGCTGCTCTGGTAACCATGTACATTTTTCCTAATTAAGAAATTTACAATAATGTTTTTAATTATAAGACAAATTAATTAATCAAGTCAATAAGATAATACACCAAATTAATTAATTATTTCGTAGAACAACTTACCAAAAATGATTTTAACATCCTCCCAATTGCCTATGTATCTTTTCTAACAGCCGTCCAATTCTTCCAGCTGCTGGTGAAATTCTCCTTGATTGTTTTTGTGATTGCGGTAGCTGTAGCCTTCGAAGGAAGAAACCTGCATTAAAAAAAGATGAATTCTATTACACCAAATTATATAAGTTATATAAAAGGAAACAAAAATAAATTAATAAATAATAATATATTTACTTACGAATCACAAGCAGTCTCCAATATGATACACCCATCAGGTGTATACCGGACCACCTCACGGTCAATAGTGAATGTGCGCACCTGTTAGGATTTCGGCAAGTGTACCGAATCGTTGCAAGTAATAGTAATTTAGTAAGGATCACTAGTCGTATCCACAGGGATTGAGAGTTATTATCCACTAAGCAAGTGTGGTAATTCTTAGGCGTGAAGCGAATTAACCAGTTTGTACTTAGAGTAACCGAAAACAGAATATTGTAAAATAAATCCGAGAGTAAAACGATTAGGAATCGAATCCTCTCCCCTACGTTATCATGTACCAAACCTTCGATCAATTTCAATATCATTACCCAATCTAACAGATTCAATTCAATTATAAGATTAAGGACAATCCCTTACCTCGAAACCCCTTTTCTCTAATGGGAAACCCTAATTCCTTAAGTGAGTCACCAATAGACAAAGCATTGAACACTAGAATTAACGAATTCACAAACACAATCTCATATTCCTATGATTATCTCGTTTCTGCCCTAAACCCCAATATCAGGCAAACATACCCATTTTCCAATGATGAACATAAACCCTAAATCAGTACAACAAAGGATATTATTGCAAAGCGGTAAGAACGGAGGTAAAGGCAAGAGTTAAACCGAATAATAATCGAATTGATCATAGCAAAGGGTTCACATGATAGTTTTGGAGAGATTCATCTCTTCCTAACCCTAGAAAACTAGCTACTCATAATCAAAGTCATGAAAGAGAATATAAAAGAGAAGTTACACAAAGAGGAATACATTGGATCCATCAATTCCTTGTTCTCAAGTGTAGAGAAGCTCCAATTCTTGCCCTTGTTCGTAGCTCCAAAACCCTATTTTCGCATCTGAGAAGTCGTCCCCAGAAAACTCTGTAATTTCACTTAAAACGCCACACTTTCTGTCATCCGTCGCGACGCAATGCGACTCCGTCGCGACGTGATGATGCTCAAAAATGCTGCTTCGCGACGCGAAGCCTGTTGGTCGTGACACGAAGAATGGCAGAAACTTTTCCTTCTTTTCTCTGCTGCGTCACTAGGCAAGTGTCTGGTTTGCTAGTTGACGCCACATCAAATTGAAGGTCTTCCATTGTAATTGGCACTAGGGATGAGGGAAATAACTTACAATTCAATCCTAATACATCAATCTAAATCTACACTAATTCCCCTGACAATAGACTGAAATACAATCAAATAACAGCAATTTTGGCTTATAAACTGAACAACCATATACATATGACGATGAGTCAACACAACCCCAAACTTGGAGTTTTACTTGTCCTCAAGCAATCATTCAATTCAGGCTGTGGCAAATTTTTTATTCAGCTTTCACACCTTTCACACAAACCGTTAGATACTTCCTCACATCAAAAGTCATCATCCAACATAATGTAATAGTAAGACAATTGAATTGGAAAACAAAAGATCATATAGAGGCAAGAATTCTCAAGTTCCCTCTTTGTCACACATCTCACTAATTGCCTCTCTTTTCTGAAGTGTATAGGGTAGTCACTCAATTCACAATACATGCATCATCGTTTCATAGGCTTGAACAAGTTCTAGAAAAGTCTACACAGAATGAAATGCACACACACTTTTTTTTATCACATTTTAACAATCTCACCACTCACCACTCTCTTTTGTTCCCAACAACATTCCACAGGAGAAGGCTTTTTATTGTATAATTTTTTTAATATATCCTTCTCTTAGATTTTTATCACATTTATTGTACATACCACCCCAAACTTATGATATTGCTAATCCATGAGCAACCCCAAACTTAGATTTTTCGCACAAATGCATACGTTTGTCTACCTAACTCCAAGTCAAGAGGACAACTATGAATTTAATTTGCCTGGTGTGGTCTATGTCAGAACAGGGTAATAAGAAGAACAATTAGGCTCAATGGGCTAACAACGGATAAGTAATTTAGGTGGTTTGAACGGCCCTGGGTTTCTAAGAAGAATTACCTCAGTGTGTATGTAAATCAAATGCAAGACGATTAAGCACAAGTTCAAGTTCTGCAGAATAATACATGTAAGGAATGTTCACACAATCAATGACATAAGTGTTTAGGCTCAAACCTCACGGCTGGGATTGTAAGAGATTGAACTCTCGAAAGCTTGCCAACCGATGATCCAGATTTTCCTCAACCTTTGTCTTAACCACTGACACTACCTGATGATAAAAATTGATTCGAAAGTGATCACATGGTAAAATGCAAAATATATTAGGCTAAACAACCACAATCCTCATCATCATTGAAGATGCAGCTATGAGTTCAAAGTTGTGGTGCCTCAAAATCACTGTATAAGTTATATCAGCATAGTACAAATCAAAATGCACAAAGCAAAATCAACAGACATAATGATAAAAATCCCAAATAACAATGTCTCACAAAAAGGAAAATGGTGAATAGTAACAATGAGCCCTCCTTCTCAAGAAAATGATATGTTCCGCTCAATGTAGTCATCCCCTGTAAGAGTGGATCCTGAGTATCCTGCGGCTCCTCCGCTGGGGCTGATGATGATGGACCTGCAGCGTCAGCACCTCTGCGTTGGGCTATAAACTGCTGGGCAGCATTGGCAACACGGGGTGTTGCAAGGAAGGAGTTATCCAAGCCCTGCTGCTGACATAACATAGACATCCCGCACCAGTTGGCCATCATGAGCTCATACTGGGATGAGGGATCGCTGTAAAGATGCTGCTGATCAGATGGAGCTGCTGGTTGCTGCTGAGGTGGAGGTGAGTGCTCGCCTGCCGGTGGTGGAACTGGCCCCTCAATTGGCCCATCTGTTTGCTTTAGAATCCATGTTGCTGTAATCGGCTCCCGGGGTTCAATTGGCAGATCATCTGGTCTCTCCTGGCAGCCCGACTGTGTGCACAAAGCATGGATCAGGGAGGCATGTCCCAATCTGGCTTTAGGACATTGCGCTATTTCAACAATATTTTTTGATATGATTTCCCCTAAGTCCAACTTTTTTCCTTGCATGATTCCCAATAGCCCCATTGCCCTGATAACGAGAACATCTGATGAGTTGGAGCATGACACAATGTTTTGATGGAAAAATGCATTCCAAGCCTTAGGGATAGGCTTCAATGCCATGTTGCTGAAGCGACGGGGAAAACTTTGTAACGCTGGTGCATACCTGGCCCATTGTGCCCCAGGACAACACAATTCTCTCAGTATTGTTACCAAGTGGCTTCAGTCTCAACAAAAAAATTTTCCCCTTTTTAACGACTTAGATTAATTTCGCGCAGGTTTATGGAATGAACGATAAAAAATATGAAAGCAGTAAAGCACACAGCAGATTTATACTGGTTCGGTCACCTCCCAATGACCTACGCCCAGTCCTCACACCCTTGTGAGATTTTCCACTAACACAACAAGGCTTACGGGTGCCTTGGAAACCTTTACAGACTCAGGCACTCTTCTCCTAGGATACCCCACCTATGAAGAGCCCTCAAATCTATTACAACAATAACAAGAGATACCCCACCCCTGTTACAACCAGCTGCCGTAGAAAGATACCCCACTTCCTAGTACAAACAGCAACCCTAGAGAGATACCTCACTCCCTAGTACAAATTACAATGATAAACAAATAACAATGTAAATACCAAAATACCTCTATATAGGTAGATCCAACAACTTGAAGTTTTCCAACCCACTGACCCTTAAGAAAGATCAGCTCTGACAAATGAAGAATGCGTGAAGAGCAACAGTGTACGTGCAGCGGTTATTTTTCGTTTGAGATTTATCGTAAGAGTGGGTTGTCTAAAATGTGAAATGCTAAGCCTCTATTTATAGGCTTAGGAAAATATGACCGTTGAATGAGATCTAATACTAAATGAAAACAATCGATTATGTGCTTAAAAGAGTTTAGAAATGTAAATCGATTATGTGCTTTGAAATCGATTTTGTACCTCTTTATATAAGGTGTAAAATCGATTATATGCTTATATGTATGAATAGAAGAATCGATTATGTGCTTCTTTAAAAGAGAAAGGAAATTGATTATGCTTCTTTAAAAAGGAAGGAAATCCATTATGATCTTTTGAGAAGAGGTGGAAATCGATTATGAGTTTTAATAAGGAAGTAAATAATCGATTGTTTTTGTTACAAAGAAGGAAGCATGAAATCGATTATCTTCTTTCAAAAAGGTAGGCTATGAATCGATTATGCTCTTGTCAAAATCGATTATGTGCTTTAAAATCAAGTCCACAATCAATTGTACTTTTGTCATAATCGATTGTATTGTTTCTAAAATCATTTTCTTATGTTACGTGCCTGTCCTATTTAATTATGCATGCATGAGATTGGTTTAGATATGTGAGTGTTGTGAGATGAGCTGACCCTCAGAAGTGGCTTACACAATATCCTAAAACATGACCCAAACCCTACAGGCTACCCTTACTTCTTGAGTCTTGTTTGCCTTGGATTCCGCTTTGCCATTTTCCGCTTTGAACACATCATCAAAACCTAACCTGCTTGTCATTTTGACTTCGGTCCATTTGTCACTTTGACTTTGATCACTTCATCATCACTAGGCCTTAACCACTTCATCTTCAAAACTTAACCTGCAACACAAGATATCCACATTCTCCCCCTTTTTGATGATGACAAAACTTTTGATTCATCTCAGGTGGGAGGTTAGTTCATCAAGGTAAATAATGCATTATTCATGATATGTTACTAGACTCTCCCTTACTTGATGCTCCCCCTGTCTAAATGCAAAGTGACAATCCTATATTTCTCCCCCTTTTTGTCATGATCAAAAGGGTTAATGCGAAACTTAGTTGGTGAGTCAGAAACGCAGCTAAAAAATGAGTCCATTGCATTTTTAGAGAATTGCATAAACCACAAAATGTTGTGAGTCTGGTTGCAACACAAGATAACCAAACATGAGACATGATAAATCAATTATTCACGGTTCTTTTTAAAAGAAAAAGATTGACTTCTTTTTGCAATGGTTTTAGAAAAAAATCTCAGTTAGCTGTTTTGAATACTCAACTAAATTAACCACATAATCACCTTTTTGAACATGGTGCCTAGTCTATATATGCTTAAGTTCTAGAATGTTGAATGGGGTTCTTTGATAGGCTAATTTGCGCTTGAGTTGTCACATTTAATGGGAATGTAATCCATCATAGTTGAGATGTTGTTGTTTACTCAAAATGATGTTCTCAATGATGCATGAAATGAGATCAAGGATTACTCTATTTTAATAGTCACATATTTGACTAAATAAACTATTCTTAAGTTTTTCTGCGTAAAGCACAATTTCAATAGAGGTGGATAAATATTTACCAATCTAACCTTTACCGGTGATTCTTCCTCTATTGTTGTTGTCACAAGTCACATGACCGCTTTTTCCGGGGGTGAGTGTTAAGAACTTTGTTGCGTCTTCAGTCATGCGCTTTGAGTCTTTGCTATCAAGGTACCAATCTGTCCCCCATACCTTGAAGCATACCTGCAATAAGATCAAGTTGCAAATTTTGGTACCCAAATTTCTTTGGGTCCTTGTGGGTTAGTACTTGGTATAGTCCCTTTGGGAACCCATACCTTTTTCACAACTTGTCTTCCTCTAGTCATGCAAACAGATGCAGTATGTCCTAGTTTGGCACAATAATAACATCTAATATAGGGTCTAGTTGTAAACTGAGGTCTATCATGCATATTTCTTTTCTCAAAATTATTTCTTGTAACCCTAGGATGCACATGTTGTAAGTTGGACATTTTGCCTATTGTACATTCAAGCTCATGGATTTTCTTTTCATGTTCTGTACACTTATCACATACATAATTTGCCTTAGAATGAACGAGATTATCATTTTCTTTTCTAAGCTCTAATTTTTCTTTTGTTAAAGCATTAACTTCATTTTGAAGGTTTGCAATGGTTTTCTTGGATTTACTTAACGCCTTAGCTAATTTCAATGAATTATCATGCAATTCAACAAATGCTTCATGTAATTCATCATATGCACTTTGTAAAGTTTCAGAGTTAGAATATACCTCAGTTTCATTTTCACTATTGTGGTCGGCCATGAGAGCAAGTTGAGCTTTTTCACTTCCTGAATTATCTGATGAGTTCATGTCATTGTCTTCCCATGCTATGTAGGCTTTTCTACCATTGTTTCCTTTGGACCCCTTTTTCTTAAACTTTGACAATTTTCTTTCTAAGTTCGGGCACTCCATCGTCAGGTGTCTGGATTTACCACATTCGTAGCAAGTTGGTGGACTAGACAAGTTTTCCTTGCTTGAGACTCCTTTGGATGAAGAATTATTTTTGGGTGACCTTTTCCTTTTCATGAGCTTTTTTGAATTTTCTAACCATTTGATCCATATTCTCATCGTCTTCGTTATCCTTATTTTCTGAATCATCACTATCATCGGATGGATTTGAACTAGAAGCCTTGAGAGCTAAACTTTTCTTTTTCTTGCCGTTTTCTTCATGCTCTGCTAGACGAGTGAGTTCTAACTCGTGCTTTAGTAGTTTTCCAAACAGGGTGGCAAGAGTCATCGTAGCTAAATTTCTTGATTCAGTTATCGCAGTAACCTTTGGTTGCCATTCTCTGTTTAGCCATCTCAACACTTTGTTGATCAAATCTTCGGAAGGGAACGATTTTCCTAATGAGCCCAATTTGTTCACTATGTGAGTGAACCTCTTTTGCATTTCTTGTATCGATTCTCCTTGATTAATTCTGAATAATTCATATTCCCGGATGAGAGTATTGGTTCTTGCTCTTTTTACCTCACTAGTACCTTCATGAGTGACTTGAAGGTTGTCCCACATTTCTTGAGCAGATTTACAATTTGATACTCTAAAAATTCATCGGGACTAAGTGAGGAAGTGATAATGTTCTTGGGACGGAAATTGTGTTGAACTTTCCTTTTATCATTATCCGTCCATTCATTTCTTTCTTTCACTGTGAGTGCGCCATTTACCATGTGTGTGGGAACAAAAGGTCCATTCTCCACAACATCCCATATATCTATATCTAACCCTTCTATGAATATTCTCATTCTTTCTTTCCAATATGCATAGTCTTCCCCGTTGAATCCCGGAGGACTGGTAAGAGATGCACCCTCTTGCGTAGACCAACCTGAAGCCATTTCTCTTGAAGCTGCTTGGCCCTTTATACAAGAGTCTAGCTCTGATACCACTTGTTACCAAGTGGCTTCTGTCTCAAGAGGGGGGGGGGGGGGGGGTGAATTGAGATTTAAAAACTTTTTCCCCTTTTTAACGACTTAGATTAATTTCGCGCAGGTTTATGGAATGAGCGATAAAGAATATGAAAGCAGTAAAGCACACAGCAGATTTATACTGGTTCAGTCACCTCCCAGTAACAGGGGTGGGGTATCTCTTGTTATTGTTGTAATAGATTTAAGGGCTCTTCATAGGTGGGGTATCTTTCCAGCTGCCCTAGAAAGATACCCCACTTCCTAGTACAAACAGCAACCCTAAGAGAGATACCTCACTCCCTAGTACAAATTACAATGATAAACAAATAACAATGTAAATACCAAAATACCTCTATATAGGCAGATCCAACAACTTGAAGTTTTCCAACCCACTAACCCTTAAGAAAGATCAGCTCTGACAAGTGAAGAATGCGTGAAGAGCAACAGTGTAGGTGCAGAGGTTATTTTTCGTTTGAGATTTATCGTAAGAGTGGGTTGTGTAAAATGTGAAATGCTAAGCCTCTATTTGTATGCTTAGGAAAATATGACCGTTGAATGAGATCTAATACTAAATGAAAATAATCGATTATGTGCTTAAAAGAGTTTAGAAATGTAAATCGATTATGTGCTTTGAAATCGATTATGTACCTCTTTATATAAGGTGTAAAATCGATTAAATGCTTATATGTATGAATAGAAGAATCGATTATGTGCTTCTTTAAAAGAGAAAGGAAATCGATTATGCTTCTTTAAAAAGGAAGGAAATCGATTATGATCTTTTGAGAAGAGGTGAAAATCGATTATGAGTTTTAATAAGGATGTAAATAATCGATTGTTTTTGTTACAAAGAAGGAAGCATGAAATCGATTATCTTCTTTCAAAAAGGTAGGCTATGAATCGATTATGCTCTTGTCAAAATCGATTATGTGCTTTAAAATCAAGTCCACAATCAATGGTACTTTTGTCATAATCGATTGTATTGTTTCTAAAATGTTACGTGCCTGTCCTATTTAATTATGCATGCATGAGATTGGTTTAGATATGTGAGTGTTGTGAGATGAGCTGACCCTCAGAAGCGGCTTACACAATATCCTAAGACGACCCAAACCCTAGAGGCTACCCTTACTTCTTGAGTCTTGTTTGCCTTGGATTCCGCTTTGCCATTTTCCGCTTTGAACACATCATCAAAACCTAACCTGCTTGTCATTTTGACTTCGGTCCATTTGTCACTTTGACTTTGATCACTTCATCATCACTAAGTCTTAACCACTGCATCATCAAAACTTAACCTGCAATACAAGTAATCCACAAGTATCCCCTCATAATCGATGTCCCTCTTGTTGGCTATGAATGCGTCTCTCATTGCACATGATGAATACGCAGGTAGTCCCAACAGTTGATTTATACTCTTTGGTGAATAGTATACACTTTTTCCCCAAACAAAGGACATTGTAGACTTATCCTTTTCAGTTGCCCAGTAAGCATTGGCGTAGAACGCTCTCACTATGCTCTGGTTGGCCTGCTTGATCATGGAGTTGCGAGTAAGCCAACCCATTTCCCGGAGTGTGAAGCTTATTATAGGGAATTCTCCAGTGCTTAGATCAAAAGCTCGCTCCGGATTGAACTTCTTTCCCTTCACCACATTTTGGAACCGCTTCTCATGCTCGGCTGACTTGAACCTTTCGGCATCAAACGAGGGTTCTTCCTCCCTTGGTTCCCCCCGCCTTCTCTTTGTAGGACCGGTCTTGGTTGGCTTTCCCATTTGCTCACCTGTTAGAAAAAATCCTGCAAAACGTGTATTAGTTCCCTGGGAACCATTGGTGTAGGTTCCACTTGACAATTGCATTAATAATGTCAAACAACCGAGACTTTCAAAACACAAGACAACACGAGGTCATCGCCCATCTTAGACACAAATGCATGTGATGGCAATATTTACATGATTGAAATTTCATTCCCAAATGCAACACAAAATCGTCTACCTTAGAGTTCCCTAGGCATTGACATACTAGAGCATTGAGCAAAGAAAATTTCATTGGGGAATTTTCAGAACACTTGGCCTACATACCAAAATTTCATTGGGGCATTTTATCAAACACTTGGCCTGCATAACAGAATTCCATAGGGGCATTTAATCAAACACCTCTCCTACACTAAAACTTCATTGAGACATTTTAACAAACAACTCAACTACACCATAAAAAGATTATTACTTCCTACTCCAATCCAAACTACACCTCCTCCCACTCAAACACATAAACAAGGAGAAATTTTGAAAATTGAAGCATGAATTTGGGAATCATCGTTACCTGGAGATGTCGAACAAGGAGAATCTGTGCCAAATTGTGTTAATCCACCACCAATTTGATCAAAAAACGTAAAGGGGGGAGGGGAAAGTGTTTGTAGTTTTCACACCAATGAGGGGAGGGGGTTTAGAATATCTCAACAGCGCTAAGACATTCTAAAATTTGCACGCATCGCGACGCGACGGGGAAGGGGTCGCGACGCAAGAAGTTACAGAAACTTCTTGCGTGGAAAAAATTGTCCCGTCGCGACGCGACCTGTGGGGAACGCGATGCGAAACCCTAAATTTTTTTTTTTAAACTGAATACTTAAAAATAATAAAGTTAAAATAAAGACTTGTTTCCTCTACCATGGGTTGCCTCCCACTAAGCGCTTCTTTAACGTCACTAGCTTGACGTCTTTTAGGCCCTTATGGGTCTCTCAGCATGAGCACCATTTGAGCTTTTTCCACCGCATCACCAATGTATGGCTTGAGTCTTTGTCCATTGACCTTAAAAGATCCTTTGGACTCAGGCTCTTCCACTTCTATTTCTCCGTACGGTGTCACTTCTTTAACAACAAAAGGTCCTGACCACTTGGATTTCAACTTCCCTGGAAACAACTTGAGTCTCGAATTAAACAACAACACTTGTTGTCCAGGATGAAATTCTTTTCTTGAAATATGCTTATCATGGTACACCTTCATCTTCTCTTTGTAGATCCTATTGTTCTCATATGCAGCCGCATCTCATCTAACCCATGAAGTTGTAGGATTCTCTTTTCTCCACTTAATGCGGGGTCAAAATTCAGGAATTTCAACGCCCAATATGCTTTGTGTTCAAGTTCAATCGGCAAATGACAAGATTTTCCATAAGCCAATTGGTAAGGAGACATACCTAAGGGTGTCTTATAAGCTGTCTTGTTCCCCACCGTCTTCTCTAAGATTCTCTTGATTTCTTTGTTTGACACTTCTACTTGACCATTGCACTGAGGATGATAAGGGGTTGACACTTTGTGTTTTACACTATACTTGGATAGGACATTGCTAAGCTGATTGTTACAAAAATGGATACCCCCATCACTGATCAAGACTCTTGGCACACCGAATCTTGAGAAAATGTTTTTCTTCACAAATTTGACCACAGTTTGAGAATCATTTTTGGAAGTGGCAATGGCTTCAACCCATTTAGAAACATAGTCTACTGCCACCAAAATATATTGACACGAATGCGATGGTGGGAAGGGTCCCATGAAGTCAATACCCCAACAATCAAACACTTATACATCAAGTATAGGGTTTAATGGCATCTCCCCCTTACGTGAAATATTGCCAGTCCTCTGGCACTTGTCACAACTATTTACATGATTTTGCCCATTCTTAAAGACGGATGGCCAATACAAACCAGATTGGAGTACCTTTGCAGCTGTGCGTTCCCCATTGACTTTCAATACCAGAAACGCATCTTCTAAGAAGTCCATCCGTCCCAACCTTGAAGAGAAAAGGATCATCCCAAAGGTAATGTTGGGCATCACGGAGGAATTTCTTCTTCTGTTGCCATGTGAAGTCTTCTGGGACCGTTCCGCCTGCCTTGTAATTTGCTTTGTCGACAAACCACGGTCTCTCTTCGATTGCGAACAACTTCTCATCGGCGAACTCTTCAAGGATATCTTTCTCCCGAGCAGTCACTTCTTTGTTCTCTAGTCTAGACAAATGATCTGCGACCACGTTCTCGCTCCCCTTTTTGTCCTTGATCTCCAAGTCGAATTCCTGCAAAAGCAAAATCCATCTAAGGAATCGAGGCTTAGACTCGCCATTGGTTAGCAAATATTTTATTGCAGCATGGTCAGTGAAAACAATCACTTTAGATCCAATCAAATAGGAACGGAATTTTTCCAATACGAATACTATGGCTTGTAGTTCTTTTTCAGTTGTTGCATAATTCACCTGATTCTCATTTAAAACCTTGCTAGCATAATATATGGCATGAAAAAATTTCTCTGATCTCTGCCCCAGCACAGCACCCACTGCATAATCACTAGCATCACACATTAACACAAAGGGAATATCCCAGTTAGGGGATACAATGAATGGAGCAGAAATCAGCTTTTCCTTTAATACATTAAAAGCACAAAGACAGTCATTATCAAAAACTAATTCATTCTCCTTAACAATTAGATTTCATAAAGGTTTTGCAATCTTAGAGAAGTCTTTTATGAAACTTCGATAGAATCCGGCGTGTCCTAAAAAACTTCTCACCCCTTTTACATTCAGAGGAGGGGGTAACTTTTCTATCACTTCAATTTTTGCTTGGTCAACCTCAATGCCTTTTGCCGAGATCTTATGGCCAAGAACAATTCCTTCTTGAACCATAAAGTGACACTTTTCCCAATTCAAAACTAGATTGGTTTCGGTGCATCTCTTCAAAACTGCATCAAGATTAGACAAACAAGAATCATAGCACGGTCCAAAAACAGAAAAGTCATCCATAAATACCTCAATAGCATTTTCCATCATATCAGAGAATATAGAAACCATGCACCATTGAAAAGTTGCTGGAGCATTGTGTAACACCCCGATATTTTTATCGACTAAAAATGCCCGAGTGCACATTAGAACACATCAGAGATACACAATTCCTGCCTAAATACTGAATATTGCAACGTAGTTCAACTGAATAATAACCAAACAGTCTTGATACACATAAGACTATAAGATGGTCTCAGGCCTAGATATTCAGCAACTACATCATTCAGTATCATACAAAATAGCGGAAGAAAATACATAATATTGTGATACACAGAATACAAGGGAAAACATAAACTAAGCACAACAGCTAAGTCTTCAGCAACCATCCAAGTACAACCTACTCGTGCTTCTTGGATCTCCTCTTTCCCTGTTTCTCTGTAAAACAACAACATTTAAACAGTGAGATACAATCTCAGTGAGTTCTACCGAGACCCCTAACCCCGCTCTCGATTTATTTATAAAACCTTAACCTGGCAATCCTGTTAATGAATTGCAATTATTCATTGGTAATTCGATTAATGAATTACAAACATAAACTGGTAATTCTACGTGAATTACAAACATAATCATTTTAGTTTTTAGCACGTCACCAACTACCGCAAGCTTAGGTGAACCCCGCATAGCCAATAGGTGTACAATGTCTAAAGGCAAAAGTAACAACATAGGGGCCTAGGTCAAGGGCTCATGACTTCCCTCACCTAGTATGCTATTTCATAGAGGTCGTCACCTCGACTAGATATAATATATCAAGAATCATAGACCGGTTTAGATGAATATTTAATAAACATCCCGCGTCAATTTCATAGTTCAGTAAATAGAACGTACCATAGACCGGTTTAGATGATTTAACAATCATCCCGCGTCATTTATACAATATCACATAGGACTCATAGTCCGCTTTTTTTTTTGATAAAAACATTAAGTCCACATTCGCTCTCGCATACTAACTCGACACTTTTCAACATAATTTTCAATATCAAAAACAGTTCATTTTGCCTTAAAAATAGAATATTCAGTTAGGCCTCTGAATAAGCTTTCCAACGCATCTTAGAACACCTCAATCGGGTTCCCGGATCAAAAGTTATCGCGAAACGAAAAACAGTGAAAAACTGTTGAAAATCTGCAAACCGTCGCGACGCGATACGAAACCGTCGCGACGCGAAGAAAGACAGAAACATTTTCGTTGCAAATTGAGGCATGGTCGCGACGCGAAGGAGGGAGGTCGCGACGCGATGGAGACCTGATGCTGCAGAATTTTGGCGGTTTTGCGCGAAAACCGCTATTCCGCTCAATTCCGATTCTCGTTCCGATCAAAAACAGATTTCACAACCAATTCAATAGACCCAGTACAAACCACACAATCAATCAATCCAATCAAAAACTCAATCTAAACGGATTTTACCCAAAGCGCTATTTTTCGAAATAACGGTTTTTGACTCAAATTTCTCGAAATCAACCGACGCAACAAATCATACCAAAACAGAATAAACCTAAGCGTGAGTAAAACTCACCCTCGAAGCGTGAACCGATATCGAGCCGAAATCCCCGAGACACCAAAAATCCCCAATCGAACCCTAGGATCTCCAATCCGCTCCAAAATTCGAATTTAGCTTCAATCCGCTTACAATCGTTGTTGGGCTTGCTGCTAGACACGATTCAACCATCAAAATCAACTCAAATTCGGATTCCCCCACAAAACCCTAAGAAAACGAAATGCTAAAAGGGAGAGGAAAATGGAACCTTAGCTTACCTAGCTTGGAATGGTGGGAGGGGAAGCAAAGATGATGATGAAGATGATAGTTTGGGAAGGTGGGTGGAGCTCCTCTTCTTCTTCTTCTCTTTCTCTTCCTTTCTCCTTTTCTCTTCCTTTCCCCTTTTCTCTTCTTTCTTCTCTGCTCACGCTTCTTTCTCTCTTTTCCTTTTTTCTTCTTTCTTTTATTTTCTTATTCAACACACACACACATATTTAATTAATAAATAAGCGGTAGCGTGGTCCAATTACCATTTTGATCCTAATCCCTTAATTCGATTCCAGAACTTCCTTGATCCGTATTATCTGGTTAACGATCTAATGACATCCATTAAATGATTTTAGCACTCAATAAATTTACCAGTTAAGTACTAAATTATTCTTATTGGGTTAACATCCAAATAATTCGCCTAATTATTTTGAGGATGTTACACATTGCATAAACCGAAGGGCGTCCTCCGATATGCAAACACACCAAATGGACAAGTAAAAGCGGTCTTCTCTTGATCTTCAGGATCAACTGTTATTTGGTTGTACCCAGAGTATCCATCCAGGAAGCAATAAAAAGCTTGTCCAACTAATCTTTCCAGCATCTGATCCATGAATGGTAATGGGAAGTGGTCCTTCCGAGTGACTTGGTTTAATCTCCGGTAGTCAATGCACATCCTCCACCCTGTGACTGTGCGAGTGGGAATTAGCTCATTCCTCTCATTTTTAACAACTGTCATACCACCCTTCTTGGGAACCACGTGAACCGGACTCACCCACGAGCTGTCTTAAATGGGATAAATCATCCCGACATCTAAGAGCTTCAAGACTTCCTTCCTCACCACATCTTTCATGGTAGGATTTAATCTTCGTTGTTGTTGAATCACCGGTTTGAATTCTTCCTCGAGCTTGATCTTATGCATGCAAAAAGCCGAACAAATCCCTTTAAGGTCGGAGATAGTCCAACCTAAAGCAGTTTTGTTACTTCTCAACACCCTCATCAGTTTTTCCTCTTCCAACTTGGTCAAAGAGCAACTGATGATAGCTGAATATCGATCATCATTCCCAAGGAATACGTACTTCAAATGGGAGGGGAGTTGTTTCAATTCTGGAGTTCCTTTTTCTGGACTCCCCCCTACTCGACTCTTCTTTTTTCTTGAAGACCCTTTCTACTTGGGAAGCTTCAAACTGTAGAATGAAGTCTTCTATTTCACTACCTAAGTTTTCATCTAACCCCTCAATAGAGTTCACAATTACCTTCTCTAATGGAGGAGAGGGTGAATCATGTCGAACGGACCATACAGTCGATATCTACCATTCATTTTAATGTCCACTGTATTTGATTTTGGATTCACCTTTGTTCCTCGAGCAGACGGATCAAACCAATTACAATAAAAAACCACTACCTTCTGACTCAAATCTAGATGGGGGTACGAAAGTTCATATATGTGTTGAACCACACCATAAAAATAATCTTCACCTCCTCCAGTTACACCCTTCATGCACACTCCACTATTGACTGTCTCTCTGCCCTGTGTCCATTCATTGGTGTGAAATTTGTATTCATTGACAAAGTATGTGTGCCATTCTTTAACACATCTTCGAGGACTGTCTGATATGTTCCTCAAGTGTTGGTTGGTAGGAGTTGGTGGGAGGGCATAAACATGTTGCCTAAACCACGTTGGAAAATGTGCATTAATAAGAGGAGAATATTGTTGCTCACTTACGTCCTCTGATGACAAGAATTCCCTAAAAAGAAATAATTAATTGTTACACATTTGTCAACTTTATATTAACTAATTAAGATCGATAGTTAATGTTGAGGAACATACTCAATAAATGGTTGCACCTCAGTATAGTTTATCAACACATGAAAATGTGCTGAACTTAACTCTTCATCTGTTAGCCAGTGAATTGACTCCTACCCAGATGGACGACCGGGTAGACAAAAGAAAGACAAAGCTAAATGATGTCTAGGCCATTCAGTATCCATTTCATTTTGACTGCTTCTAGGAGCAAACTCATTCTTGAAATAATAAGAACAAAAATGTGTTGTTTCACAGTGTAAGTAAGAAGAACATATTGATCCTTCAACTCTAGCTTTGTTTTTCACCGATCTTTTCAAACGGATACATCCATCTGTATTGGACAGGTCCGCCAAGTTTAGCTTCATATGCGAGATTCACCGGTAGATGCTCCATAGAATCAAAGAAACAAGGCGGAAATACTCTCTCCAACTTGCATGAGATAAGTGGGATGTCTTGTTCCATTTTTGAAAGATCATCAGCTTTTAGCATTGCATAACACAAATTCTTAAAGTATTGACTTATTTCAATGAGCGGATTCAAAACGTGTATTGGAAACGAACTAAAAGCGATAGGAAGTAAGCACTCCATGAATACATGACAATCATGGCTCTTCATCCCATGTAACCTCCCATTATCCACATCCGCACATCTAGATAAATTGGAAGAATAACCGTCTAGCATTTTCAACTCTTTTACGGTAGATAAAGTATAATTGGCTTTGGGTTTCAAAGTCCTAGTACCTTGCTCAACCAACAACAAATCCTTTCGTCTACAGTAATGATCTATATCCTTCCTAGCTTTCTCATTGTCTTTCGTTTTGCCTTTCACGTTCATGACAGTGTTAAATATGTTGTCAAAAAAATTGTTCTCTATATGCATGACATCGAGATTGTGTCTCAATAGATTATCTTTCCAATAGGGAAGTTCCCAAAAAAAACTTTTTTTTGTCCAATTGTGCCATTGTCCATAGCCATCTAGACGAGAAACAACACCCGCTACGACTTCCACAGTAGGGATATCCCTAACACTATTCCAAACTTCCTCTGGTGTCAACTTACGAGGAGGTCCAGCTGTTTCAACATTTCCCTTGATGAACGCATATTTCTGCTTTCTAAATGGGTGATCCATAGGTAAGAACCTACGGTGCGAGTCAAACCATGAAGTTTTTCCTCCGTATTTAAGACTAAAAGCCTTTGTGTCAACCATGCAAATAGGACACGCCATCTTACCATGTGTCCCCCATCCAGACAACATTCCATAGGCAGGGAAGTCATTAATGGTCCACATCAAAGCCGCCCTCATCACAGTCAACATTTGCGTGCTGCATCATGAGTTAAAACACCATTACACAACCTTTTTAGGTCATCAATCAAAGGTTGCAAATATATGTCAATACCAGCCGTTGGATTACATGGCCCTGGAATAATAGAACTTAAAAACATGTATGGTTTAGACATACACATTTCTGGAGGAAGGTTGTATGGGGTAACAGTAACTCGCCAACATGAATACGGTGTTGCCGAGGCTTGAATATATGGTGTGAAACCATCAGAGCATAAACCAAGCCGAACATTGCGTGGATCACTGGCAAAATCTGGATGAACACGATCAAAATGCTTCGAAGCTTCACCATCAGATGGGTGACGTAATTCACCAGAATTATTTCTATTTTGATGGTGCCACGTCATTTTACCCGCGGTCTCCATTGATGTAAACATCCTCTGTAGCCTTGGTATAAGCTGCAGATAGAACATTGCTTCGTGGAACCGGTTTGCCTCCGCTCATCCCTTTCCTACTGACACGATAGCGTGGCTATCCACAGAACTTGCATTCCGACAACTCTCCATCATTTATGCCAAACTCATTGTTATAATAGAGCATGCAACCAGACACACAACAATCAATTCTTTTAGATTTTAAGCCAAGCTTCGATCCCAGTATTTTAGCTTCATAATAACTTTGCGGCAAAAGCCCTCTAATGGGGGTTGCATCCAACATCATTTTGGTCATATATTTCATGCACAACTCGTCAACATTAAATTGAGAGTTAAGACCCAACAACCGAACACACATTGATAATTTTGAGTCTTTAGATCCTTCAAATAATGGTTTATTTGTCTTACACAAATACATGTAAAACCTTTGACCTTCCTCATTTGGAACTTCTTCAGCATCATATTCTGGTTCTTCAGATGTATAATTTGGCCTTCAGATGTCGTAGTCGCTAGATAACTACTTGATGTGGGAGCTACTATATCAACCGGAACATTAACCGTAGGAACTGCAGCAGCTACCCCTGGTCCTACTTCCCCGTGACGAGTCCATATCCAATAATTTGGCTTAAACCCATTATTGTTCAAATCAAGTCTAACTTCTTATTCATTTTTTATAAATCGAAAGGAACATTTCCAGCACGGACATCTAATACCGCCTTGTCGCGCAAATTCTTCATGACCCTTAGCACAAAAAATAAACTCTTCTACTCCTTCTACAAAACGTCGCTTTAAACCGGATCTTCCAGGAAACAATCGATCATACATCCAACTACGATCAATAATTTCAAGATCTATGTACTACACTACAACGTAAATGAAATAAACTATCAATTACCAGCAACACAATGAATTTTTAGATAATGTTATATATTAATAATTTAAACATTATAAATAATAATTGCAAATTTAATTTTAAAATTCAATTTTTATAAGACAACACTACAAGAAAATCGCTCATTTGCGACGGCAATTTTTGTCGCAAATGGACCTTTTTCCGTGGCAATTTTTCGTTTGCGACGGACAAAAAGTCGTGGCAAAACAGCCCGTCGCAAATGCTTTGCGACGAAACTCCCCGTCGCAAATTGTCCGTCGCAAACCCGTCGCATATATCCGTGGCAAAGTCGTCGCAAACTCTGACAACTTTTCGTCGCAAAGCCGTCGCAAATCCGTCGGAAATTTTTAAAAAAAAAATAAAATAAAAATTAAATCATACATCCAACAGAATGATGCTGTTTTTGTAATAGCGCTGTGACCCGTGCGATGCACGGGGCCAAAGCTTTAGGGTCTACGAAAGCATTATAAGAGCAAAATTAGATTAATAGTAATTGAAGGTAAATTTTAATAACTAAGTTATGTTTAATAAATAATTGAAGTCAAATTTTAATACTAGTAAGGATTGAAAGATTGAAAATGCATTGACATCAAAAGAAGCAAATACATAATTCATGCATAAGAAATACATTCAAATTCATAATCCATACACATCAAAAGAGAGAAATATAAATAGTCTTAAACAGGAAATAAATGTTAGGAAATTCCATTTGAATGGAAGGAGGTTGAAGGAAGCACATCCTGATAATCATTGTAGAATCTTCGAAAAGGAAAATGAGTTGCCATCCACAATTCTGTCAATTTGTATTCCTGCATTTAGCATAAGCGAAAAGGAGAATGAGTTGCCATAAGGAAGTGCGCAAAAATGATTTGTCCATTCTTGATGCATATTCTTGATGCATTCTTGATCCATATTCAAGTACAACTCTAACATTTCACCAAGGGCATGGTTGATTCTCATCCTTATTGCCGCTTATTTTATTAGCATCAGAAAAGCTATCACAGTTGCTGAAATATCTGAACACCAAGATTACAGATTATCAGACACTTGACAACACTTTCAACTTTATAACATTTCATCAACAAAGGGCACGCTAAATCATTATAAACATAACTTCAGAAAAGGATAAAAATCTTATGGTTTTTTCCTGGCATATAATATAAAGTTATTAACAGCAAAGGTCCTTACAATCCAGACCATAGAAAAAGTAAAATTAGTAGATATGTAATGAATGGATATTTCACCGTAAAGGCCTGATGCTATATGATAGGTGTAAAAACATTTTTGTGAAATGTCAAACTTGAATAACTTGTAGGGGAAATATGAAATTACTGACAAAATCTCTGTAACTGAGACTTAAAATCCAGATCAGCTTCCAGGACTTTCTTAATCTTTTAAGGAAAAAAGTGCACAACTAAATATATAAGTGCCATAGCCACCAAGAATGCTAAAAACAGATAAGAAATTTTCTAAATGATACTCACAATAGCTTTTAGAAGTGACCGATCATTATCAGTAAAAACAGATAAGAATTCCAGCTCTTGCAGTACGACCCACTCGGTGAACATAGCTTCAAAGTTGAAAGAGATACTAAAGTCATCAGGACACCCAGAGAGAATGAGATTATATTTAAGGTGAGATCATAATATTATCTATTACAAGAAAATTGTAAGCAAAGTTGTAGCAACTAAGAAAATTGACAAATTGCAGGTTGTACAGCAAAACTGCTAACATGTCAAAATACTAATCATCTATAGTAGGCTTTTCAGTTTTCACCAATATGGTTCATAGAGTATACCTGGTAAGATCACGTGGACATGCAAAATTTATAACTGTTTGAACACCAATGATGTCAAGGCCCTATAAGTAAATATTATGTGAATGGTCAAATCTATATCCAAAATGTAGAAAGAAAATGCTAGTAGGCCATAAACTTGATAAATTTATCTTCCTCTTAAGCAAACATAATTTCACTATTGTTATCCTGTATTGGGAATATACCATAAAAGGGAGGGGGGGTATTAATACTATATTCAAAGTCACAAAAGAAGAAATAAACTTTGATACTCACAATTTTAATTTGACGATTTTGATCCCCCTATTTTCCCAATTTGTAAAATCAAGGTCCCCCTCTTAATTGGTCAAAATTGAAAGTCAATTTTGACTGACTTATCCTACGTGGCAGTCCACGTAGACTGCCACGTAGGCGCACTGTTCAGTGTCTCTCTCACATCCCTCTCCTCTCTCTCACTGTTCATCTCTCTCTCTCTCTCTCACATCCCTCTCCTCTCTCTCACAGCCCCCTCCTGAACCCCTCCCCCACCGTGACCCCCTCCCCCCACTGTGACCTCCTCCCCCCTCCTGAACCCCTCCCCCCTTCGCATCTCTCCCCCCTCGTTTCCTCCCCCCCTTCGTTTCTCCCCCACCGTGAACCCCTCCCCCCTTTCGTTTCTCCCCCTTTCTCAGATCTGCGATGGTGATGTATGAAGGAGGAGGGGGGTTGCGAACCAGAGAGAGGAGGATCGAACCAGAGAGGGGGGTTGCGAACCAGAAAGAGGAGGATCGAACCAGAGAGAAGGGGGGAGAGCGACGAGAGTGAGAAAGGCGAGAGAGGGAGGAGGATCGGTGAGGGGGGAGGGGTTCAGGAGGGGGAGGGGTTCACGGTGGGGGAGGGGTTCACGATGGGGGAGGGGTTCACGGTGGGGGAGGGGGTCACGGTGGTGGGAGGGGGTCACGGTGGGGGCTGTGAGAGAGAGGATAGGGATGTGAGAGAGAGAGATGAACAGTGAGAGAGAGGAGAGGGCTGTGAGAGAGACAGTGACCAGTGCGCCTACGTGGACTGCCACGTAGGATAGTTCAGTCAAAATTGACTTTCAATTTTGACCAATTAAGAGGGGGACCTTGATTTTACAAATTGGGAAAATAGGGGCACCAAAATCGTCAAATTAAAACTTGGGGGGCCAAAATTGTGAATTGGGGAAAATAGGGGGACCAAAACTGTAATTAAGCCTAAAAAATAAAGCAAATCCAAATGAGCATCACCATTTTAGTATCCCCAAATGTGACAAGTAATATAATTATAATTATATAACTACAAAGCACACTAGAGAGCCAAAACAAAATAAGCAACATACTTCAAGGCGTTGGACTTGAGTAAGATTTCCATGAAGCTCAGCAGCTTTCATTCCAGCTAATCCAAATATAATCCGCAACCTATGTGCAGCTTGCTTCGTTCCACTGCATACGAAAAATAATTAAGCTGTTAGAGGTAGCAGAATACTGAAGAGAGAGTTAATAATCCAAAAGCAGCAAATAAAAATGTAAAATCAAAATTCGAAATAAAGAAATACACATTTTCAGTTTGCTATAATCATAGAAAGGTTCCATGAAATTAACTAGAAAGCTCTACAACTATCAATATGATGACCAACAAGTGGCATAAGACTCGTAATTAGCATTATCATAGTAAAATCAACCTCAGAGCTACTGTCAATCAAATTCATCAAATAGCTATATAAAATAATTCGCTGACAACTCATGAAACCAACTATCACAAGCTGCATTAAGCATAGTAAATAATTATGAAATGAAACCTGAAAATGATGACTTTAGAAGTAAAAGTTTTGGAGCACATTGCAAGAAGAACTGCTTCCTGATTTGCTTCACGCATTCTTCGTACTCTAACCACCCTGAAAAAAATAACATAGGTTAACAGGGCCGAAAGGATTTCACTAAATGCTAAATTCATGTAAGCACCAAACTGCAAAAAAACTTCACATAGTAATTTTGTACAATTAGTGATTTTGCCATTATCATACAACATACAGCTAAATATCATAGCATACAGAAGAGAAGGGGAAATGAGGAAGAAATTACTCCTCAGTTAAAGTGAAGGGAATCTAGCATGGAAAAAACCAAGAGAGTGAAAAATCAAAGAATTGAAAGACGAAAACAGAAGTCAAGTCTCCAGCTGGAGACTTGGACAGAATATATCCCACAAAACACAAAAATGCAACCAAAGTTGTCCAAGTCTCCAGCTGCAATTCTAAAACATAAACATCAAGGTTCCTATATCTTTGTTGATAGGAACCTTGTTGGCTAGGAGACACATTTGGCATCCATAATGGCAAGACACGTTTAAAAGGGCATACCTGTTGTTGGAATAAAAGGGCATACTTGTTGTTGCCTTGTAGGGTAGGCTGTGCAGTGTCCCTGTATGGCAGAAACAATATTAATTATCCATAACAGATTCACCTAGAAATACAACAGTACCATATTAAGTTATGCAGTGTCCCTGTCATAAAGATTCTATTACACACCTTAACGTGAAAGCAAACCAAAGAACAAATAGCTTCTGCAATGGAAAAAATAGCTCCTGATATAGCACCAACAGCAGCACCTCGTATGAAACCACTCTCAGTCTCTTCAACATAGCTTGTTCAATTAAATTCAACAGGAAATCAACAATTTCAATTACGCACACCATGCTAGAAACCCTAGACTAAACCCTTCGAAACCAAAACAAAAGTAAAAATTTGTTGGAAGCACAAACTAACAGAGCAATTGAAGAACCAAGAAAACATAGCGATTGAAGCACATACCTGTACAGAGCGATTGATTTGAAGAGAGAGAGAGAGAGAGAGATTGCGATTCTGAGCCTTTTCAGAGATTGCGATTTGGAAGCCATTTCAGAGATTGCGATTGTGAATGCGATTTCTAGGGCTCCATGGCCTCATCAGTGAATTGAAGAGACAGAGAAAGAGAGATTCTGGGGTTTTTTCAAGAGATTTCAGAGAAACAGCTAGATGAGAGATCTAGATTAGAGGTCTTTTGATGTTGCTGAGTGGTTGCGAGAATGTTAGGGTTTCTCACTGTAGTGGTTGCGAGAACGACAACGAACGTGGGGCGGAGGTGAGAACGAAGGCGTGGAGTGGAGTGACCGGCTGAGGTGAGGATGGTGGTGGTTGAGAGAAGGGCGGTGGTGAGGGAGGGGGCGGCATGTAACACCCTTTTTCTACCCATCGTTTTACTCATAATTTATCAGAGTTTTTCGCGCCAAAAGAGTGTCGCATTTTTCAACGTAAAACAAAACCTCGTAGTTTTCTCAAAACATGCAGCGGAATTATTCAACATCGTCAAAACATCAACAACCGACAAAGTGCAAAGTGCACCAATTACTAAAAGATTCAACATCAACCGAAATTTAATTAAAAACAGTAATCGACCCTTCCCCAAGTGCTACCTATCAGAGCAGACGACACCAGACGAAAGGAAGACTACAATCCTCACTCGGGCTCACCTATAAAAGTAACAACCACAAAAGGGGTGAGATATCACATCGTATAAAGGATCATATGAAAGATTGTATGCACAAGTCAGGATATCAGGAACCATCACGCTTAGTTGTAGCCACAACAGTCAGCATACGACAACAATCGGTTAATCTACAACAACGACAATCAACTTACAACAACATAATGGTCATTACATGATCACAACAATAGGTATACAACAAGGACATGTCACCACCGTCGGTGACTACAATCATGCAGTGCAAAATGCGAATGCGACTCAACAGAGGGCCAACTACCCTATAATGCATGTGGTACCGGGTCCAGCCAAATGACGCTTCCAACTTAATCCATGCCAAATGAGGCAATCCAACGTGTCGGGGCCAACTATCCCCATATGCAAATGATGTGCATGCGACACAATGATAACAACAACCTAGCAAACAACAACATGACAACCACAACAACAACGCGACAACAACAACAACATAGACCATACCCGTAAATGGGGCAATCCAACGTGTGCAGCAATAATAACAACATATCAACAACAGTATAACTTGGGCCATTCGGCGGTACCCAAGACAACAACAACAACGTCAATATAATCCATGACCGTAAATGGGCAACCCAACGTGGTGTATTAACAACAATATAGACACGACAACACAATTCACATCCTAGGCAACAACGAGGCAACGACGACAACTTGACAATGGAATAACAAAACAACGACATTAGGCACTAAGGCACTAGGAGACATTCCACAAATTGGGGCGACTACAACACTAGGGATGACTCGCAATCATTTAGTAATAATCCACAACTAGGCTTGGTTTCGTAAAGAGAGGGATTTTTCCACAAAAATAGGATTGCTTCATTTAATTAGGGATTTTTCTCAAAATAGGGTCACATCTTAAAGATAGGGATTTTTCCACAAAAATTGGCAACAGTGCATAAAATTAGGGACAACCATAGTGATTTTCGGAAACAGTTTTGGAGTAGCAATACAGTTTTCGGAAACAGTTTTGGAGTAGCAATACAGTTTTCGGAAACAGTTTTGGAGTAGCAATACAGTTTTTGGAAACAGTTTTGGAGTAGCAATACAGTTTTCGGAAACAGTTTTGGAACATTCAGCATCTTTAGAAACGGTTTCTGGGTGGCAACAGCATTTTTGAAAACAGTTTTCAGCATCTCATGAAAACACATACGATTCCTTATCTTTTAAGATCATGGTGAGGCATATTCTAATTTTAGGACTTGTTCATGTTAATCACACAAAACATCATTCAGTACATGGCAAATACACAAGACTACATATCAAATCAATTCGCATAAGGGTGCTCACCTAGGCCTGAAATCACATAGGGTCACACAGGGAATCAATCATCATAAATCTCACAGCGCATAGGCATATGTCAACAATTACATATTGGAAAATCGATCAACTAAGGGGATGATGGATCAACATAACATTTAGCATAGGGTATCAATCATGTGATAGGAGAAATCAATGGATCATCAAGGTAAATCATCAAAGTAAATCATCAAAGGCATAGTATGCATGTTCATATCACTCAAATCAAATCATCAAGTATTCAATAGACATGCAACACACATGATGACTACCCACAACCCTAACTCTCATACAACCCTTCCTATGAAACATTATCAAACATGAATCTCACCCTTACCTTAGGATGTAGAAGTCGAAACCCTAGATTAGGAGAAGAGTGAAATCTTAGCCTTCCTTCTCTCCTTTGAGTGCTACGCCTATCCTTCTCCCTTGATGCTTGATGATCACGTTTTCTCCTCTCTCTCTCTCTTGATGCTAGCCGCCGCCTCTCTCCTCACCTCTCACTTCTATTCGAGTTTTTGGTTTCTAATTGTCATACAAAATCCTAACCTAATTCACTTAAGTAAGCATCACACTCTATGGGCTATTTTCCTTGGACACTTCGCATACCCTTGTGGGCTCACCCACTCCACTTAATTATTTCTAACCCATTATGCACTAACACATCAACTCAATTACACATATTCCCTATATTATTTTTATCACATAACAACCCCCAATTAATTAATAAACAATTAATAAATTAAACAAGTGAATACAAAAAATATTATTCCTACCACACGCACCTTATTTAATTAGATAAGTAGATAAATATTTTTGGGGGGTTACAACTCTCCCCCACTTAAAAGAATTTCGTCCTCGAAATTTTACCTGCCTAAGCTAACATTCTTCCACTAACAAACTACATACAAGTTAGCACAACAGGAAGGTTAAAAATAAAACCAAAAACAAAAGAGAGTTCACACGGAAACACAATAAAGCACACAATACCAGTAGGAGCATCTCCCCCACTAGTTCTCTTACCATCGGCGGTTTTTTCGCTTTACTTTTACCTGCAGGAGCATCACTACAACACAAACAATGACTGCAACACAAACGGTAGTTAGAATAAAAGACAACAGTTGGTCGTACACCGACACAACGACTCGACGACTTGGCCGGACGGACCAACCATTGCTCTGATACCACTAATGTAACACCCTTTTTCTACCCATCGTTTTATTCATAATTTATCAGAGTTTTTCGCGCCAAAAGAGTGTCGCATTTTTCAACGTAAAACAAAACCTCGTAGTTTTCTCAAAACATGCAGCGGAATTATTCAACATCGTCAAAACATCAACAACCGACAAAGTGCAAAGTGCACCAATTACTAAAAGATTCAACATCAACCGAAATTTAATTAAAAACAGTAATCGACCCTTCCCCAAGTGCTACCTATCAGAGCAGACGACACCAGACGAAAGGAAGACTACAATCCTCACTCGGGCTCACCTATAAAAGTAACAACCACAAAAGGGGTGAGATATCACATCGTATAAAGGATCATATGAAAGATTGTATGCACAAGTCAGGATATCAGGGAACCATCACGCTTAGTTGTAGCCACAACAGTCAGCATACGACAACAATCGGTTAATCTACAACAACGACAATCAACTTACAACAACATAATGGTCATTACATGATCACAACAATAGGTATACAACAAGGACATGTCACCACCGTCGGTGACTACAATCATGCAGTGCAAAATGCGAATGCGACTCAACAAAGGGCCAACTACCCTATAATGCATGTGGTACCGGGTCCAGCCAAATGACGCTTCCAACTTAATCCATGCCAAATGAGGCAATCCAACGTGTCGGGGCCAACTATCCCCATATGCAAATGATGTGCATGCGACACAATGACAACAACAACCTAGCAAACAACAACATGACAACCACAACAACAACGCGACAACATAGACCATACCCGTAAATGGGGCAATCCAACGTGTGCAGCAATAATAACAACATATCAACAACAGTATAACTTGGGCCATTCGGCGGTACCCAAGACAACAACAACAACGTCAATATAATCCATGACCATAAATGGGCAACCCAACGTGGTGTATTAACAACAATATAGACACGACAACACAATTCACATCCTAGGCAACAACGAGGCAACGACGACAACTTGACAACGGAATAACAAAACAACGACATTAGGCACTAAGGCACTAGGAGACATTCCACAAATTGGGGCGACTACAACACTAGGGATGACTCGCAATCATTTAGTAATAATCCACAACTAGGCTTGGTTTCGTAAAGAGAGGGATTTTTCCACAAAAATAGGATTGCTTCATTTAATTAGGGATTTTCCTCAAAATAGGGTCACATCTTAAAGATAGGGATTTTTCCACAAAAATTGGCAACAATCCATAAAATAGTGTCACATCTTAAAGATAGGGATTTTTCCACAAAAATTGGCAACAGTGCATAAAATTAGGGACAACCATAGTGATTTTCGGAAACAGTTTTGGGGTAGCAATACAGTTTTCGGAAACAACTTTGGAGTAGCAATACAGTTTTCGGAAACAGTTTTGGAGTAGCAATACAGTTTTCGGAAACAGTTTTGGAACATTCAGCATCTTTAGAAACGGTTTCTGGGTGGCAACAGCATTTTTGAAAACAGTTTTCAGCATCTCATGAAAACACATACGATTCCTTATCTTTTAAGATCATGGTGAGGCATATTCTAATTTTAGGACTTGTTCATGTTAATCACACAAAACATCATTCAGTACATGGCAAATACACAAGACTACATATCAAATCACTTCGCATAAGGGTGCTCACCTAGGCCTGAAATCACATAGGGTCACACAGGGAATCAATCATCATAAATCTCACAGCGCATAGGCATATGTCAACAATTACATATTGGAAAATCGATCAACTAAGGGGATGATGGATCAACATAACATTTAGCATAGGGTATCAATCATGTGATAGGAGAAATCAATGGATCGTCAAGGTAAATCATCAAAGTAAATCATCAAAGGCATAATATGCATGTTCATATCACTCAAATCAAATCATCAAGTATCCAATAGACATGCAACACACATGATGACTACCCACAACCCTAACTCTCATACAACCCTTCCTATGAAACATTATTAAACATGAATCTCACCTTTACCTTAGGATGTAGAAGTCGAAACCCTAGATTAGGAGAAGAGTGAAATCTTAGCCTCCATTCTCTCCTTTGAGTGCTACGCCTATCCTTCTCCCTTGATGCTTGATGATCACGTTTTCTCCTCTCTCTCTCTTGATTCTAGCCGCCGCCTCTCTCCCACCTCTCACTTCTATTCGAGTTTTTGGTTTCTAATTGTCATACAAAATCCTAACCTAATTCACTTAAGTAAGCATCACACTCTATGGGCTATTTTCCTTGGACACTTCGCATACCCTTGTGGGCTCACCCACTCCACTTAATTATTTCTAACCCATTATGCACTAACACATCAACTCAATTACACATATTCCCTATATTATTTTTATCACATAACAACCCCCAATTAATTAATAAACAATTAATAAATCAAACAAGTGAATACAAAAATATTATTCCTACCACACGCACCTTATTTAATTAAATAAGTAGATAAATATTTTTGGGGCGTTACACGGCATGAGGGAGAGGGAGGGGGACGGCGTGAGGGAGAGAGAGGGGGACGGTGTGAGGGAGAGGGATGGGGACGGCGTGAGAGGGGGACGGCGTGAGAGAGAGGGAGGGGGACGGCGTGAGGAGAGGGAGTGTGAGAAAGATAAGAGAAAAGGAAACTAATGTCAGAAAGAATGGACAATAGGGTTTAGCGAGAGTGCTGCGTGAATTAAAATTATTATTAACATTTGCGACGGGCTTGCGACCAACCCTCCATCGCAAATTTGCGACCAACATCCGCTTCCGTCGCGAATTAGTGACCAACATGTCTTCCCGTCGCAAATTATGAGCGGGATTTTTACCGCCAATGCACAATTTCACTTGCCGTTGCAAACCCGTCGCTAATTTGCGACGGGTAGTTCTCCGTGGGAAACTTTCGTAGCAATATAGGCTTATTCTTGTGGTACAATATCTGTTAATAAAATTTATAAGTGAACTTAATAAATAAGTTTTTTCAATATAAATTATTTTGTATTATTATTGCAAACAAAATTTGTAACAAAATTTTACTATAAATAGTGAAGTAATTAATATTTTATTAATTTTAATATTGTACCAAAAATGTGATTTGAGAAAACCAACTTCTAAGACACTACAATGAGACACAGGAACATGTATTCAAATCATCGACAATAAGCGTTATTAAAAGTCACCAAGGACTAAAAGAAAAAATCCAAATTTTACGGTGACCAAAAGTTGGTAAAATTTTTTTAAACACTAAAAACAAAAAATCCATATATATATATATATATATTGATATATTAATTACTTTACTTTGATAATTAACCGTAGTGAAGAGAAGGCTCTGACTTGAAGCGTATCCCCAACTCGAACAAAGAGGAAAAATGAGGAACGCAAACTCAAACAATACCTAAACAAACAACACCACAATTAGTAACAAACTCATATTAAAAAATAATTGAAAAACTAAAACTATTAACTCATGTTACAAACATATCTTAGATCGAATAAATTTGCCAAAGAGAGGAAGAGAGGAATTTCAAGAAGAGATTTAGTAGAGAGAATGAGAGTATTGGTAGAGGTGTGAAGAAGAAGTGCAGAATGGAGAAGGGATTATATAGAAAACCGAAGTCCAACGGTCAAAAGGCCGAATCCGCCGGAAAAGTCATTTACCGGCGGATTTAGGGGATTTCCGGCAGATTTTCAAAAATCAAATTCCCCGCTCTTTTCAAAAAATCCATTTCCGGCGGATTTTAGTCGGGTCGTCATTTCCGGCGGATTTGTAGGTATTTTCGGCGGATTTTTAGGTATTTCCGGCGGATTTTTAAAATTTTTTTTTTCGTAGACCCAAATCCGCCGGAAATACCTAAAAATAAACGGCTCAAATTTGTGATATAAAATTTTGATCAACGACTCATGTTTCCCCATGTAACACCCCTTTTCTACCCGTTAATCGTTTGTAAAAATCAGAGTTTCAAAATTTCTTTCATCGCAAGGAATGTTACACATACTTCGAATAAAACATCGTACTTCAATAAAACAGTTCAACGTCAATAAGTGTGCAATACGTAACACGCCCCCAATGGGGAAAAACTCAAGCATCAGTCATCGTCACCACAACCGTGACACCCATAAAACCAACTACGCAGCGGAAAGCATAAACAAGAAAAAAAACACCAGATAACATATAACAACCAAAATAGTCTTAAAACATCGAGTTCGTTTCCCCCCTGAGTGCTACGTATCAGAGCATGACGACCCGACTCAAAATTAGTGAAGATACCTAGGTCTTCACTCGTGATCACCTACACGTTACCGCATAGGGGTAACATTCAAACAGAAGGGTGAGTTCAATTCAATCCATATAATAAATCACATGATAAGCAATAAGTCAAGTCACAGCACTAGAGTAACCACAACACAAATCATCAATTACGTCATTACAACAACTCATCACGATGTCATGTGACTATATGAAATGCAACCCACTCACGGGCATATGCATGAGGTACCTTTCATCATCGTCGCTTAGCCTTTATGGCGTCCTCGTCGCTTAGCCTTTATGGCCTCATCGTCGCTGGGTTCATGCACATGGAATACATGAGACACTATGACATGCACCACACACAAACACACAATCACAGTCAACGTCACTTACCAATTTGCCAAATAAGAGGCACAACACCTGTCAATTTATAATTACACACAACAACGTCGCTATATTTCATCGTCGCTTATTATCATCGTCGCTTATTATCATCTTCGCTTATCCACAAACGTGATCAATCAAACAATAGTCACTAAGGGCAAAAACGTCATTTAACTAGCCACTAAGGGCATCATCGTCATTCACACATCATCATCAACAATATTGGCCACTAAGGGCAAAAACGTCATTTAACTAGCCTCTAAGGGCATCATCGTCATAATCACCCATTTTGACACTAAAACGTTAAAACTGTTGGTTATAGGCAAAAAGGATTTTTAAGGAACTCAATACGGCTTTACAACGTCACCGTAATGACCACCGGGGACAGCCACTTGGGCGCCCAGAAACCACCAGAAAATAATGAGTTTTTATTTTAAAAATAAGACGCACAGGTAGACAACCGAAAAAGCTTCCCAACACTTTTTGAAACGTTTAAAACGGATGCCCGAGTCAAAAGATATAGCGAAAACAGTTTTTATAAAAAAATTGGGAACATCCTGAAAGTGGCGCCCTTGGCGCCCAGCGCCTGGCACCTGGCGCCCAGCGCCCAGCAACACAGCACACACAACACACGCACACTGGCGCCCTTGGCGCCCAGCGCCTGGCGCCCAGCAACACAACACACACAACACACGCACACTGGCGCACATAAGCAACACCCACCCAGACAACTCCAAAATGACACGTGCAAAAATAAAAACCACTCGAGCCAAAATGTTTAAAATTGAATTTGGGCACGCAAATACAAAAGATGGCACGGTAAAATATGCCCAGAATTCGAAGTTTCACCCAAAACACCCCATATGCGCACACAAGCAACACCCACCGAGACAACTCCAGAATGACACGTGCAAAAATAAAACCACTCGAGCCAAAATGTTTTAAATTGAATTTGGGCACGCAAATGCAAAAGTTGGCACGGTAAAATACGCCCAGAATTCGAAGTTTCCCCAAAACACCCCATATGCGCACACAACACACACGCACCACACGCACACAGCACACACTGGCGCCCTTGGCGCCCAGCGCCCAACACACTTGCAGGAACAAAAATCCAGCAACAATTCCAGCAACACAAAATCAAACATATGGCGCCCTAGGCGCCCATGCCACAACCAAAAATGGATTTTCAACCTGAAATTACACACAAATCAAGAAGATCACATATATATCACTAACTAAACCTGAAATTACACACAAATCAAGAACATGAATAGATCTAGGGTAACCCTAACTTACAACTTATCGTGAACATCTATTATATAGAAAGATAGAACTCCCCTTACCTTGGATTTGAAGAACGGAAGCCCTACAGACAATCACGAACAAAACCACAGCAACAAAATCACGTCCTTCCTCCTCCTTGAGCTTGCGACTTCTTCTCTTCCTTCTCCTCTCTCCACGGCGCTCTCACTCTCTCTTTTCTCTTCTCTCCAATTCGCAAATGCTAGCCAAAACCCTAACCCCACTAGACCTAACAACTTCGCATATTACATGGATCATGGGCTTGGGCTTTTCACTTAAGCCCAAGTTCATTCAAGTGGCGCCTCCTTTTACTAATACCCCCAACATAAAATTAATATAATTTTAATTAATTAAATTATATCCAACTAATTAAAATAAATTCCTAAATACTTAATTAAATAAATTAATTAAATATTTAGGGTGTTACAACTCTCCCCCACTTAGAATATTTCGTCCTCGAAATTTACCTGATCGAACAACTCTGGGTAGGACTCCCGCATCTTGCACTCTAGCTCCCAAGTCATACTCTCACCGGCAGCTCCTAGCCAAACCACTTTCACCAATGCAATCTCTTTGCCTCTAAGCACTTTCACTTCACGATCCTCAATCCGTACGGGCATCGTCTCCACAGTGAGATTATCCCGCACCTCTACATCATCCATATGGATCACGTGAGATGGATCGGAAACATACTTCCGAAGTTGCGACACATGAAACACGTCGTGCAAATTCGAAAGATTTGGCGGTAAAGCCACCCTATAAGCCACATTTCCGATTCTCTCAAAAATCTGATAAGGACCAACAAAGCGAGGAGTGAGCTTCTTCGATTTCAACACTCGACCAACACCGGTAATAGGAGAAACCCTCAAGAACACATGCTCACCCTCCTGAAACTCTAAATCTTTCATCCGCTTGTCATGATAGCTCTTCTGACGACTCTGCGAAGCCTTCATCTTTTCACGGATCATCTTGATTTTCTCTGTAGTCTCCCGGACAATCTCCGGTCCCAACACTACACTCTCCCCCGACTCATACCAACACAACGGCGTCCTACACTTTCGACCATACAATGATTCAAACGGTGCCATCCCGATACTGGAATGGTAACTGTTGTTATAGGTAAACTCAATCAACGCAAGGTAGGAATCCCATGAACCCCCTTGTTCCAAGACACAAGCCCTCAACAAATCTTCTAACGACTGAATTGTCCTCTCTGACTGACCATCTGTCTGAGGATGATATGCCGAACTCATTTTCAACTTTGAACCCAATTCCTTCTGCAAACCCGTACAAAACTCAGAAGTGAACCTCGGATCCCTATCTGACACAATACTCTTCGGAACACCGTGCAACTTCACAATTTCTTTGACATAGACCTCTGCCAACCTCGACACCGGATAAGTGACATTAATAGGAATAAAGTGAGCAGACTTCGTTAACCTATCAACGATCACCCATATAGCGTCATGACCCCTAACTGTATTCGGCAATCCCATCACAAAGTCCATCGCAATGCTATCCCACTTCCACTCTGGAACTTCCAACGGTTGCATCAACCCTGCAGGCTTCTGATGTTCAACCTTCGACTTTTGACAGGTCAAACAGGCATACACAAACTGTGCCACATCTCTCTTCATACCATACCACCAAAACATCTTTTTCAGATCTTGATACATTTTCGTCGCTCCAGGATGGATACTTAACTTGCTACGGTGACCCTCCTCCAAAATTGCCTTTCTCATCTCCGCATCATCCGGAACACAGATCCTACCCCGGAACCTCAACACACCACGAGAATCCAATTTGAAATCTTCATCTTCAGATTGACCAACCCCATTCATTAAATCTACCAACTTGACATCTGACTTCTGAGCCTCTCTGATGCTGCCGAGAAAGTCATTATCGATCTTTAACATTCCCAGCTTGACACTACGAGGTGTCATTCTACAAACCAAACTCAAATCTCGGAATTCCTTAATCAACTCTAATTCTTTCACCATCATTGCCGACATATGCAAAGAGTTCCGACTTAAAGCATCAGCCACGACATTAGCTTTGCCGGGATGATAATTCAAACCGAAGTCATAATCCTTCAAGAGCTCCAACCACCGACGCTGTCTCATATTCAACTCCTTCTGATCGAACAGATATTTCAGACTCTTATGATCACTGAACACCTCAAACCTCGAACCATAAAGATAGTGCCTCCAAATCTTAAGCACAAATACCACAGCAGCCAATTCCAAATCATGCGTAGGGTAATTTTTCTCATGAACCCGCAACTGCCTCGACGCATACGCAACGACTTTCCCATCTTGCGTCAGCACACCACCAAGACCCATCTTCGAAGCGTCACAATATACAACAAACGGTTCCTCCGGATTAGGCAACGTCAAAACAGGCGACGTTGTCAATCTCTTTTTCAGTTCCATAAAACTTTCCTCACACCGAGCATCCCAAACGAAAACATTACCCTTACAAGTCAACTGAGTCAACGGAAGGGCCAACTTGGAAAAATCCTCGATGAACCTCCTGTAGTACCCAGTCAAACCCAAAAAGCTTCTGATCTCCGTTGCGGATTTCGGAGCCTCCCACTCCAACACTGCTTCTATTTTTGCCGGATCAACCGCAATACCATTACCAGAAATCACGTGCCCAAGAAAACTCACCTCTTTCAGCCAGAACTCACACTTTGATAACTTAGCATACAACTTTTTCTCTTTCAGAACTTCCAATACTGACTTCAGGTGCTCAGCATGCTCTTCCTCCGACTTAGAATAAACTAGAATGTCATCTATGAAGATCACCACAAACCGATCTAGGTAATTATGGAAAATACGATTCATATATTCCATAAATACACCAGGTGCATTGGTCACACCGAACGGCATCACTGAATACTCATAATGCCCATACCTTGTCCTGAAAGCTGTCTTCTGAACATCTTCATCCTTCACTTTAATCTGATGATATCCGGACCTCAAATCAATTTTGCTGAAAACACGGGCACCCACTAACTGATCCATCAAATCGTCGATCCTCGGAAGCGGATACTTGGTCTTGATAGTTACCTTATTCAACTGACGATAGTCCACACATAACCTCATACTCCCATCTTTCTTCTTTACTAACAATACCGGAGCTCCCCACGGTGGTACACTCGGTCTCACAAACTTTTTCTCAAGCAATTCTTCGAGTTGCGTCTTCAACTCAGACAATTCAGACGCCGACATCCTGTACGGTGCCATAGACACAGGCCTCGTACCAGGTACAAGATCAATCGAAAAATCAACTTCCCTCTCCGGCGGCACACCCGGAATTTCGTCAGGAAAAACCTCAGGAAACTCGCGTACCACTTGCAGTTCTTCAATAACAGCCTGACTCTCAGCAGACAACGATGCCATCAACGAAAATAGCTGAACTCCTTCTTTCCTCAACTTCTTCAACTGACTAGCGGATACCAAAACAGAATCTCCTTCTCCGAAACTAACCGACTTGCTACGACAGTTGATATGGACGTGGTTATTCTCTAAACAGTCCATGCCCAAGATTACATCCAGACCTCTCAACGGCAAGAAAACAAAATTCACAACAAAGTCCCTGCCGAAGATCGACACGGGACACTGAGAACACATCTGGGAAGTAATCACCGACCCCTTCGCAGGAGTATCAACAACCATATCCCCATACATAGCAGATAAAACAAAACCCAATCTTTTACAACAATCAACAGATATAAAGCAATGGGTAGCACCAGTATCAATAAGAGATTTCAGAGAAGTACCGTTAATGAAACACGTACCTCTAATAAGACCATCCTTCTCATCAGGCTCCTCTCCTGCCAATGCGAACACTTTCCCACTAGACCTTTCTTTCTTCGGCTTTGTACATTTTGCACTGATATGCCCAGACTCACCACAGTTGAAACACACCACATCCTTGACCCTACACTCGGCCGCCATATGACCCCTTTTACCACAACGATAGCAAACTCTCTCATCAGACCCGCATGTAGTACTCTTGTGGCCAGGTTTGCCACACTTAAAACAGACAATGCTAGCAGGAGCATCTCCCCCACTAGTCTTCTTACCTCCAGCAGCCCTCTGATAACTCTTACCCGCAGGAACCTCATACGGCTTGCTTCGACTCGGAAACTTACCCTTTTTCTCAGACACAGCTTTGTAGTGTGCAGTACTGTCCTCCTCAAAGATTCTACAACTATCAACCAGATCAGCGAACACACGGATCTTCTGGTAACCAATGGCCTTTTTGATATCAGGCCTCAAACCATTCTCGAACTTGATGCATTTTGAGAACTCAACTGTAGCCTAACTATAGTGCGGATAGAATTTTGCCAAATCCACAAACTTCGCCGCTTATTCAGTCACAGACATACCACCCTGCTTCAGTTCCAGGAACTCTATTTCTTTCTTTCCTCGGACATCTTCAGGAAAATACTTTCTCAGAAATTCTCTGCCGAATACCTCCCAGGTAATCTCTTCCTGCACAGCCTCCAACCTTTGCTTAGTAGCCAACCACCAGTCGTCGGCCTCCTCAGCCAACATGTGAGTACCAAAACGGACCTTCTGCTCAACAGTGCAGTCCATCACCCTGAAAATCCTCTCGATCTCTTTCAACCAAGCCATAGCACCATCTGGATCATATTTGCCCTTAAAAGTGGGCGGATTCTCTCTCTGGAAAGTAGTCAGACTCCGAAAACCAGCGTTCTCCCCAGCATTCGGCTGATTCTGCACAGCCTGAGCCATAGCTTGCAGCGCAGCAGCAAGAGCAGCATCGTTTCTCCCAGCCATTTCAAATTATCACTGCAGCACAAACCAAAAATTCAGAACTAATCTAACAATTTCTTAATGGTCATAAGACACTATGACAGGACAACATTGGCCGGACAGACCGAACTGCTTTGATACCACTAATGTAACACCCCTTTTCTACCCGTTAATTGTTTGTAAAAATCAGAGTTTCAAATTTCTTTCATCGCAAGGAATGTTACACATACTTCGAATAAAACATCGTACTTCAATAAAACAGTTCAACGTCAATAAGTGTGCAATACGTAACACGTCCCCAATGGGGAAAAACTCAAGCATCAGTCATCGTCACCACAACCGTGACACCCATAAACCAAACTACGCAGTGGAAAGCATAAATAAGAGAAAAAAAAACATCAAATAACATATAACAACCAAAATAGTCTTAAAACATCGAGTACGTTTCCCCCCTGAGTGCTACGTATCTGAGCATGACGACCCGACTCAAAATTAGTGAAGATACCTAGGTCTTCACTCGTGATCACCTGCACGTTACCGCATAGGGGTAACATTCAAACAGAAGGGTGAGTTCAATTCAATCCATATAATAAATCACATGATAAGCAATAAGTCAAGTCACAGCACTAGAGTAACCACATCACAAATCATCAATTACGTCATTACAACAACTCATCACGATGTCATGTGACTATATGAAATGCAACCCACTCGCGGGCATATGCATGAGGTACCTTTCATCATCGTCGCTTAGCCTTTATGGCCTCCTCGTCGCTTAGCCTTTATGGCCTCATCGTCGCTGGGTTCATGCACATGGAATACATGAGACACTATGACATGCACCACACACAAACACACAATCACAGTCAACGTCACTTACGAATTTGCCAAATAAGAGGCACAGCACTTGTCAATTTATAATTACACACAACAACGTCGCTATATTTCATCGTCGCTTATTATCATCGTCGCTTATTATCATCTTCGCTTATCCACAAACGTCATCAATCAAACAATAGCCACTAAGGGCAAAAACGTCATTTAACTAGCCACTAAGGGCATCATCGTCATTCACACATCATCATCAACAATATTGACCACTAAGGGCAAAAACGTCATTTAACTAGCCTCTAAGGGCATCATTGTCATAATCACCCATTTTGACACTAAAACGTTAAAACTGTTGGTTAAAGGCAAAAAGGAATTTTAAGGAACTCAATACGGCTTTACAACGTCACCGTAATGACCACCGGGGACAGCCACTTGGGCGCCCAGAAACCACCAGAAAATAATGAGTTTTTATTTTAAAAATAAGACGCACAGGTAGACAATCGAAAAAGCTTCCCAACACTTTTTGAAACGTTTAAAACGGATGCCCGAGTCAAAAGATATAGCGAAAACAGTTTTTATAAAAAAATTGGGAACATTATGAAAGTGGCGCCCTTGGCGCCCAGCGCCTGGCACCTGGCGCCCAGCACCCAGCAACACAGCACACACAACACACGCACACTGGCGCCCTTGGCGCCCAGCGCCTGGCGCCCAGCAACACAACACACACAACACACGCACACTGGCGCACATAAGCAACACCCACCGAGACAACTCCAAAATGACACGTGCAAAAATAAAAACCACTCGAGCCAAAATGTTTAAAATTGAATTTGGGCACGCAAATACAAAAGATGGCACGGTAAAATATGCCCAGAATTCGAAGTTTCATCCAAAACACCCCATATGCGCACACAAGCAACACCCACCGAGACAACTCCAGAATGACACGTGCAAAAATAAAACCACTCGAGCCAAAATGTTTTAAATTGAATTTGGGCACACAAATGCAAAAGATGGCACGGTAAAATACGCCCAGAACTCGAAGTTTCCCCAAAACACCCCATATGCGCACACAACACACACGCACCACACGCACACAGCACACACTGGCGCCCTTGGCGCCCAGCGCCTGGCGCCTGGCGCCCAGCGCCCAACACACTTGCAGCAACAAAAATCCAGCAACAATTCCAGCAACACAAAATCAAACATATGGCGCCCTAGGCGCCCATGCCACAACCAAAAATGGAATTTTCAGCCACAAATCATGAAGATCACATATATATCACTAACTAAACATGAAATTACACACAAATCAAGAACATGAATAGATCTAGGGTAACCCTAACTTACAACCTATCATGAACATCTATTATATAGAAAGATAGAACTCCCCTTACCTTGGATTTGAAGAACGGAATCCCTAGAGACAATCACGAACAAAACCACAGCAACAAAATCACGTCCTTCTTCCTCCTTGAGCTTGCGACTTCTTCTCTTCCTTCTCCTCTCTCCACGGCGCTCTCACTCTCTCTTTTCTCTTCTCTCCAATTCGCAAATGCTAGCCAAAACCCTAACCCCACAAGACCTAACAACTTCGCATATTACATGGATCATGGGCTTGGGCTTTTCACTTAAGCCCAAGTTCATTCAAGTGGCGCCTCCTTTTCCTAATACCACCAACATAAAATTAATATAATTTTAATTAATTAAATTATATCCAACTAATTAAAATAAATTCCTAAATACTTAATTAAATAAATTAATTAAATATTTAGGGTGTTACACCCCACGCCTATTATAAATTGGGCTTCAGCTTTCCCTTCTACTTCACAAAAACCCTAACCCCTTCTCTGCTTCTTCTCCACGAAATCGTATAAACACAAAAAAAATGTCCCTAACACAATACTTAGAGGATTCTTCCCTCACTATCACTCATCATCAGGGCATCATCACCAAGAAAGTTGATGGTATCTGTTTCGAGGGGCGAGACACAATGCAGTGTAGGCTTAAACACAACAAAACATTCACTGCCCTAAAAGATAAAATACTGGGTAAGGTGCAAGTGGAGGGCGACGAGCGAGAAATAACTCGTATAGTTTATCGGAAACCCGATTGGTCTGATGGACGTGTGCACTGATCTACAATGGATGTCAAGAATGACGATGACGTCCAAGCAATGATGTCCATTTATGTCCTGTTTAAATGGAAGGGTTATCTGCATTTGTACGTGGAAACCGCACGGACCGTCGCTGAGATCCTTAGCCGTTTAACTCCACCAGCTCAATAGTTTCTGTCATTTTATCGTTTTCGTGTATTTCGAGTTTTATGTACGGTGACGCTTTTTAATAATAAAACTGTTGTTTAATTTAAACGGTACTGTAAACCAAAAAATAATCAACCCAATATTTATTCATTACTAAATCAGTGACGTTCAATTACAATTATTGATAAACAAAATAACAGTAACAAACCACAACTGGGTAACAACAGAGCCGGTTCCAGCGTCACTCGCAGTATCACTGTCACTCCCACTCCCATTAGAGGCAACTGCCGGCATAATCCTGGCGACCTTGAAGCTCCCGGTCTGATAGTATGTTAACGAGGCTTCCACACTCTCAACACCCCCATACGCTTGGCAGATGGCATGCGTATCAGTAAGGATGTTGCCATAGCGCCTGTTGTTGAGACCACGAATACAAGGGCCAACTTCCAAAACAAAATAAAAGTCACCAGGAAACTCTAGTCTCCAAATCTCATTTGGAATGGAAATCCTCCCAGCATTTTGTTCAATGAGGGTAACGAATTGGATCATACCTGCAACCGAACATATCAAACACAGCATCTGGAGAAGGGATTTTTATAGAAGAAACGAAGTCAAACGGTCAAAAGGCAGAATCCGCCGGAAATGTCATTTCCCGACGGATTTGGGGGATTTCCGGCGGATCAGGGGATTTCCGGCGGATTTTCAAGCATTTCCGGCGGATTTACCCCGCGCTTTTTTCAAAAAAATCCGCCGAAAAATACCTAACCGGCGGATGTTTTTTTTAAAAAAAATTTGCAAACTCAAATCCACTAGAAATACCTGAATATCTGCCGGAAATGTTGCGGGGGAAGAATATCCGCCGGAAATGTTTCGGCGGATAAAATCCGCCGGTAAGTCCTAAAATCCACCGGAAATTTTTCGGCGGATGTCAATCCGCCAAAAAGTCCTGGCCGGAAAAAACATTTTTTCTTGTAGTGTCCGGCCTTCTTGTTCTGAGGAGGAATCATCTAAGTCATCCCAAGTTTCCAAAAATGCTTTCTTCTTTTCTAAAGACCTTCTATATCCTTTCTTGTTTAGAAGAGGACACTATTGTCTTATATGACCTGTTTTCCTGCATTCAAAGCATGTGATTTTTGGTTTGTTTGAATCATTGTTCGTAGTATCTCTTTTGTACTGAGAGAATGTTTTTTCTTTCTTTCTGTTAGCAAACCACTTGTACACCCTTCATGATAATAATGACTATTCTTATCCTTCTGAATCTTCTTCACTTTATTCTTCATTCTCCTCATCAGTTTCTTGAGAGGATTTCAATGCAGCTCCTTTTCCTTTCTTAGAAGATTAGTTTCCTGTTTTCTGGGAGACTTTGAGAGAGATTTATTTGCTTTTCTTTGGGTGAATTTCTTCTTTGATTACTTGCTCATGTACTTTCAGTGAGCCAAGTAGTTCATCAATGTCTAGAGTAGATTGGATCTTGGCTTCTTGAATTGTTGTTACCTTAGGTCTCCAAGCCTTTGGTAGACAACTTAACAGTTTTCCGATCTTCTCTAGGTTTGTGTAATTCTTTCCCAAAGAGCTTAAGTCATTTATCATTGTGGTGAATCTGGCAGACATTTCATCAATTGCTACTTGTAGTGTATCCCATATTTGCTTGGCAGTTTCTTTCCCAACCATTTTGTCATATTCACTTCTACTTAAAGCACAAGTGAAATAGTACTTTGCCTTTGAGTTTAGCTGGATAAGGCATTTGTCATCTGTAGTCCATGTTTCTTTTGGTTTGTCAACAACTCTTCCATCATCATAGACTACCTTTAGAACATAAGGACCATTTTGAATGATGTCCCAGATGTCTGTGTCTTGGGACTCTATGTATAGCTTCATTTGATTCTTCCAGTAATAATAGTGTTCTCCATTGATTCCTAGAGGTCTGTTTGAAGATGCTTTTTCTGGTAGAAATGCAACTGAATTTGGTTTGGACATGACTTCTTGCAAGATTTCCTCTGACACTTTTTGAATATGTTCAACAAGAGGCCTTGCTCTGATGCCAATTGAAGTCAAATATAAGTCACAAGAAATGGGGGGTTTGAATTGTGACACATTTTAAAATCCTTTTCTAGACACAAATTCTTTCAAAAACTTGTCTGGTTGATTTAAAGATGACTTTAAAAGTTATGTATTTGTTTGGAAGACATAATTTGTTCCTTAAAGAATTTGTTTAAGTTACTATTAGCTTTTGAAAACCTATGAATGATAAAGACAATAAAGAAAGCTGTTAATATCACACACAGATTTATAGTAGTTCACCCAACTCGCGAAAGGCTACGTCCACTCCTCACACCAGTGATATTTTCACTATTTCACAAATAGTTTTACAAGCCAACAAATGGGTACACAATGATAGTTTTCTTAACACAGCTCTATCAACTGTTCCACTAGTTTTTTCCAAGTCTAGAAACTTAACCTCTAAGAAAAACTTTCTTAGCCCTCTTCCCTAACAATACAACAACCTATATATGCTTATTGCTTAGAAGGTACTAACATAAAAATATGTTTAGTTCTGAAGTGGGATATAAGATAGCTTATGTAAAATACATTTGACTGTTGACACAAAGCTACGAACACACTCAACAAAGTCCCAGATATGTTGATTTGCAGTGAGTGTGTTTAGGAGAGAGTGTAGACTTACTCAGAAGCTGCAGAGAAGCTTCTGATGTCTTGACCAATTTTCGTGCAGTCTCCCTTAAGAAGTTCTGAGGTCCCAATGGTGTATTTATAGCCCAATTGCTTCAAAAGAGCTGTTGGAATGTTTTAGCAAAGAGAATTCTATCTATTGTACCTTTAGCGCCGAACTCCGCACACTGCTGCAGGTGACCGTTGAGAGCTTCTGAGCTCGTCAACCCATGAAATGATTTTGCGATGGCTTTTTTAACGTGGAACCCTTCTTCTTAGAACTTTATCATTGTTGGATGTGTCATTTTGACCGTTGAGAAAATGATGATAATTTTTATTCATATTTATGAAGCTTCTATAGTAGCTTCTGAGCACTGTCTTCTCAAAGACCATCTGAGATACATACAGAATACGTTCTGAGATATGCACAAAGTCTTTTCCAACTTGATTTAATGTTATCCAGAAGAATAAATTATTTGTCACACATTCCTTTGATTCATGTGTTAGGCCATACTGAATTGATTCATTGTTGTTGTCTTCTGAGTACGTCTTTGAGCTGTTATAAAGCTCAATCAAACTTCTCAATCTCATGATGTGCTAATTCCTAGCACAAACTCTTATTGAGATGTAACGACATGTACCTGTCTATAAGATCACTCAAGAGAACTCATTAGATCACTAATGAACCAGAAAGCTTAAGAAGCTTATCAAAACTGTTTGTTCTCATCAAAACATGACTTAGGGATTTTGCCTTAACAGCCACATCGGCTAGAAATGAGCTAAATGAAAGGGATATAAGAGAGATGACCCATATACGTATCACCTTAAGGTTTTGGGTGGAGATGTGGCGTCCGAGTCTCTTGGTGTCCAGGTCATTCGCTCGGCGTCGCAGTGAGGATTGTAGACTATTTGTAATGATTGTATCTCTTTGGGCAAGGTACCCTATGTATCATGTATCAGAGACAAGGGACTACATTAGGTGTTTCTCTTGGAGGTGATTCACAAACAATATTATCATATTAAAACAAGATAAATATCTAGATATTTTGTGGCTCTATGACATATCACTATCTTGGGCTCTAAATTAGTCCTTAAACGAGTCGCGTTTTAATCACGGAAAATTTTTACGATAAACAGAAATATTTGAACTAAAATTTTCATCGCAAATAATTTTTCACCAACGCATGAACAAATTAGTCTGAGTGATTTTTCGTTCCAAAGCTTAGAAAAATGTAACGAGTCCATTTTTTTCACACATGATATATAAACTCTATTAAAATTTTAACGGCAATTAGAGTCCGTTAAAAAATTTAGACACTGTAAATTTTATCTGTTTTCCTTAAATCATGAATCAAAAATGTTTTCGCATTTTTCATTGAAGAACCAAAAATATAATTCGTGTAGCATCTTAGAAAAATAGTAGAATAGTCATTTCTATAAATACACTTTGCAACAAGGATTAATTAAGATGGTAGTTAAAATAGACTAACAAATGCAATAACCCTAATTTTAGCTATAGTAAAACTACGGGTCTTACATTGACGAGAAAACCAGCCGAGGGCGGGGGCAGGTATGGGGCCCACCTCAAACACGCTAGACAAAAATAATTTATTAAATTTTTATTTATGTTAAGCATATATACTCTTTTATTTTTTTCATAAATTTTAAAAAAAAAATATTTAATTTTTTTTCAATAGAAAAATTTATTTTAATACTTTTAACGTCATTTTATCATTGTATAATAATTATGGATTTTAAAACTATCATAAGTATAAAATTTTAATTTTTTTTTTCTGTAAATAGACGTGAAATCGAGGACCTGCGGGTAAATCTGACCTTATTTGGGGCGAGGATGTGAAGGGAAAAAACCTAATCTCACTAAGGGCGGGGACGGGGAGGGCGGGGACGGGGAGGCAAAACCCACTCCTGACACGTTCTGTTGCCATGCCTAGAAGAGGATTTTATGACTAATAATTTAGTGATAAAATGATATACAAATCTCCTAACCCAACTGCCTCATTTTGTCATCTCTATTTATATCTTATATGATAGTTATTGTAGTCATCTCTATTTATATCTTATATGATAGTTATTGTAGAAAACGAAGAAATTCAGACTTTGTTGTGCCGAACTAAAAAATTTGATTATGAAAACCGTAACACCATGATTTTTAGAGTGCTACCAAGAGAACGAAACACTAAATGCATGATAATTTGAGTAAAATACTCTTCTTGCCTTTCTAAAAACATGAGTATATTTTTTAGGGTTAAATATGTTTTTAGTCCCTACAAAATCGGCTCCTTCTAAGTTTAGTCCTTACATTAACGAAATAGGCGTTTTGGTCCTCATCTTATTTTGCCGTTTTCAATTTTAGTCCCTTGTGACTTTTAATAGCGCTTCAAAACTTTTAATAGCGCTTTTTTGACCATTTATAAGCGCTATTAAAATTTTTGAAGCGCTATTAAAAGTCATGAGGGACTAAAATTGAAAACGAAAAAATAAGATGAGGACCAAAATGCCTATTTCGTTAATGCAGGGACTAAACTTAAAAGGAGTCGATTTTGTAGGGACTAAAAACATATTTTACCCTATTTTTTATAACACTTTTCAACACAGTCATAGTACTGCAGCATTTTTGTAACATGATGCATCACTTAATATAATACAAAAATTAGAACTAAAATATAGGCTAAATTATAGTTTTGATCCCCCTATTTTCAAAAATTTAGACATTTGGTCCCCCTATTTTAAAACTCAGACATTTGGTCCCCCAATTTTAAAAAATCAAAGACATTTAGTCCCAAGAGGAATTTTCAGTTTTTTATGGCTAATAATCAAAGACATTTGGTCCCTCAATTTTAAAAAATCAAAGACATTTGGTCCCTCAATTTTGAAAAATCAAAGACATTTGGTCCCTCTTTGGACTAAATGTATTTGATTTTTTAAAATTGGGGGACCAAATGTCTGAGTTTTAAAATAGGGGGACCAAATGTTTGAATTTTTGAAAATAGGGGGACCAAAACTATAATTTAGCCTAAAATATAACATGCATATATTCAATCATTGCGTCAATGTAATTCATGTTTCCAAAAGGTTTATAATGCAAGTGTAAACCGTATAGGAAATAAGAGTGCGTCTAATTAATCTAGGACTGCACCCACTACGGATATACATGCATTCGACAGATGCCCACACAAGGTACTACTCACTAGGCCATGCACCCTAACGACTCTCCAAAGAAATGACAATATTAAAGAAGTCACGTACACCGATCAAGAATTCTATATTCATTTTCTTTGAACGAAATTAACATAAATTTTCTCTAATAGTCATAAATGACTTTCAGAATCATGACAATAATTTTTCTGGAAAAAAACTATTTAATAATGTTTGTGTACTTTTTTTCAATATCTTAAATAAAATGTCATTGGTGCTTAGTTTCCACCGGCTTTGGCGGTGACTAATCTACGCCGGAGAACCTGGCTGGCCACGAGTTTCCGGCTTTGCCGGCCCGTGTGGTTCTTTCCTCCCAACAGAGTTTTTGCCACACCCAAGATTTGAATCCGAAACCTCGGGTGGGATCCAAGTCCAGTTTCCAAATAAAATAGATATACCTTACTCCACACATATGATTATGAATTAAACCATTTTACATAAGTTTTATTAAGCAAATGAGAACCTCCAAAACTTACTTCATTCAGCAGGAGCACTTGTTTTAGTGGCTATTTTTTTAGGTACTGTAACACCCCGATAATTTTTAACTTGTAGAAATTACCGAAGCGCACGACTGGCATACATCAGAGTGACTTCTTTTTTAAATACTGAACACATACTAATACTCGATGCTAAAAACCCATCAAGTTCGCTTACATAACTTAACATAAAATACATAAAGTCGGTCCTTACACCACTCAACTAGTGTTCAGTACCAAAAACCGAAAGTCTGCGGAAGCGATTTACAACTTGAAAGACATAAGTCGTACAATCGAATAGTCTTAAGATACTGAATAGAAATACAGAAATACAAAGGAAAGTGAAATACAAGACATAATGAAATAAAGATAGCGGCTGCTCCTCAAGCGTCACCATAGCCGTGCCTCACGGTCTTCAACTTTCCCTACTTAACTGAAAAACAACAACAATGGATTGGGTGAGACAACTTGTCTCAGTGAGTTCTATCGCGACCCCTTACTAATTCTCTCGGTTCAATTATGCTTGATTCATTATACTTAACTCATAAATCATAGTCCTCAAAATTGACTATGTGGCTAACTAACTAATCGTTGTCCTCATAACCCTCAAGCCGGTTACAAGACACAACACTAACTAAAGTTATAGCGTGTCACCGGTCACTTGGCATAATAAGCTTCCGGTGAACCCGTCCCCACTAATCGGCTGGGTCCCTAACGGGGCCTAGGTTCATAAGCCTCATGACTGCCTCTCCCCTAACACACTAAACTAAATAGGGTCGTCACCCCGACTAAAAGATATGTATGAAGATATACCTGAACTGAACTCAACAATGAACTTAAACATAACAATAACATAACAATAAACTGAACTGAACATAATCTTATTATTAACATTAGGTGATCTAATAATTAACTTAATCTTATAATTAAGTGATCTCACATGGCTTACTAAGGTTCTTAACTTAGCTTACACTAATTATCCAGCTAGTCCAAACATAATACATGAATCACACTTAGCATAATCATAACATAATAATCGGTCTCATAACATGAACTTAACTTAGGCATAACAATCTCATAACATCAACTAACATCATTCACAATCCCAATTACACCCAAACAGAAAATAATACAATTTTGATTACATATTCAGTTAGGCCTTTTTATTACCTTTCCAACGCATCTGGAACACTTAAATCGGACCACCGGATCAAAAGATATTGCGAAAACAAGTTCAGGGACTTTTTAGTGAAAACTGCAAACCGTCGCGACGCAAACACCTACCGTCGCGACGCGAAAAGTGACAGAAAGTTTTGCGTTGCAAAAATTAAGGGAGGTCGCGACGCGATGGTCACGGGTCGCGGCGCGAAATTACACAGAATTTTACCCTAACTTGTGATGCTCATATCTTGAGCTACACAATTCCAAATTCAACCAAATCAGGACCAAATTGACGAGCATTCAGTCTAGTTTCTAAAACAATTGACCACATAATTTTTGGATACCTATATCATCCCCAGATACTCAGAAACCGAACCTATTCTCAAACTGTCTCCAGAATTCTACCCTAACTTGTGATGCTCATATCTTGAGCTACACAAGTCTAAATGTAACCATTCCAAAGCCAAAATGACAAGTATTCGATCTAGTTTCTAAAAAGGTAAGTTATATAATTTTTGGATACCCAAATCATTCCCAGTTATAGAATTACTGAACCTATTCTAGAACATTCAGAAACAGTGAAATTGGCTAAACAATCAACACCAAGCAAATCACCAAATTAATTCCATTGACTCGATTCAGATTATATAACATATGAAACTCAATCCTAGTGAGTATAGAACTCACCTCTTTGTGACGACAATACACCCGACACCGAAACCCACGAACACGGTCACTCGGCAACTCACGAGCTGCTCCTAACTCGATCCAAGGCTCCCAACCGAAAACCCAGTTTCTCCTAGAGCTTGAATTCTGATCCCAACAACAGGAATGACCCCAAGATAGTTCCAATTCGCGGTATAGAGGCTGTACTTGGTTCCAATGCTTCCCAATTAAACATGCAAGGTTAGAATTCTGATTTTGGTCAAGAGAACCTCAAGGTTGCCTTCAATGGTGGTTTGTGGTGGAGGTGGAGGGTGGCCACGATTTTGGTAGCAGTAGAATGAGGAAGAAAAACTGATTCAATTGGTATGGTTAGATCACACATGCATTGAACATTTTAGGAATTCTCTCCTCTTCTCCTCCCTCACCCTCTTGCCCTCTCCCCTCTCATTCTTGCTGGTTCTGTTTTCAGAATTAGAAGTGTGAATTGTTTTTGATTTGGCCAGCTGAAAGAGGGTACTTAAAGAGGTAAGGTGAAATGACAACATTGCCCCTCACTTAACTTTCTATACCCTATGGCTCCTTTACTCTAATTATTCTAACTTGACACAATTAATTACCAATCACACACAATTGAATAATAAATCAATCAAGCAAAAATTCCATTTTATTTGTCAATAACTCAATAATAATTTCATGCCAAATAATCAATTAGCGAAAATAGGGGATATTACAGGTACATTGCTTATATTTAACTTCTTATTAATCACGGTTAGGTATTTTTCTAATTTCTACCTAGCTATGTGTTCAACTAACCGATTACTATCTCTTCTAACCTTAACTACTTACCGAAACCGGCAATTATTGGTATATCTACTGACGTCATTCACATATTTGATATTTTGGTTTATTCAAGTTCAAATTATTTTGACGAAAGCTGTATGAGTAGTAGTAGTATCACGTGTTGTTCCCTGATTGACCTTCATATTCCGTGATGAATCATCAGCGCGCTAAGAGCATCTTAAACACGTACGGTCCATCGACTAACTTATTTTAAGCTTTTTAAGAGCACCTTTATTGCAGGAAAGTATTGCGATAAACTAAACTTGGTGTGTCTTATATTGAAGCAGTCATATGTAGCACATGGGGTGAGCTAAATTCAAATGTACCGAAGAAGCTACTGCACTTAACCGGCTCAAGTCGGCCTAGTGATTATGCAGTTATAAACCGACTTGCATGTGAAGACCAGAAAAGGAGTTTTCACGGTTCTCGTTAATGGTTCATCACCAAAGGTTACCAAGAGCTCGAACCATTGAAGCCAGAGAGACCTGTTCCTCTATATGGGCTGAGGTCCTCCTCTGAGATACTTAACTTGGTCAGCAGCTCAAGGAATATTATGTTGGTCGAAAAGGAACCCAATCCAGGTCCAGAGGAGAATCGAAGCAACAATTCAAAGCAACGATTCGAAGAATAATCAAAATTAGGGAATGATCGCGAGGTAAAAGGTTGAAACCAGAAATTATTATGGCGTTTCTGAAGAGGGAGAGAAAAATGCGATTTTCAGAGAGGAGAAAAATCAGAGTAATGGAAACTGGAAAAGTGACTGCAGCGATAAAAAGGAAATAAACTGAAAACTGAAAAGGTTGGTGTTGCCGGCGGCAAATGCCGCCGGCAGCGGTGGTGAAGCACAAAGACGAGGTCAGAGGATTAGAACCCGCTTTGATACCATGTTGAATAACAAGAACAGAGAAATGAAAAGTGAAAAATCTTTATTGATTGTGGAAAATGAATTGATTACAAAAGTGAAGCTAGAGAGGGGCTTATATTGCCATAAAAAGATTACTTTAATTTGATCTTAACCTAGATCTAACAAACTCTAACAAACTAACCCTAAAATCTAGATAAGATAAAATATCTTATTTTCAGTTATTCTAATAATATCTAATATGTAAGGTGAGGGGTGCTTCCCACTTATAAACTCTTTTTCAGGCCATATCACATCCGATGTGGGACTCTTAACACACCCCCCTCACACCCAAGAATAGACATCTGGAGCATGACCCGAGTGGCCCAGGAATTGACATCTGGAGCATGAGCCAACAATGGGTGGCCCAACGGATCTTGGATAGTTAAAGCATTTCTGCCGATGTATTTCTGGCATCTCTCTTTGTATTGGGAAAAACCCAAGTCTCAAATTGACTAGAGATATGGTCTCAAAAGAGTTTATAAGTGGGAGGCAACCCTCACCTTACAAGCCAGTTTTGTGGTGTTGAGTTAGGCCTAAATCACATTCTAAGATGGTATCAAAGCCTATCCTAGATCCTTTGGGCCACCCACCATTATAATCCACGCACCAAGCCCAATAGTCCTGGGCGTGAGGGGGTGTATTGGGAAAAACCCAAGTCTCACATTGACTAGAGATATGGTCTCAGTAGACTTTATAAGTGGGAGGCAACCCTCACCTTGCAATCCGGTTTTGTGGGGTTGAGTTAGGCCTAAACACACATTCTAAGGTGATGGAATCTCATTCTCATTGTTTATTACAACTTCGTACAATTAATTAAGGTTGAGACTATGAATGAAGCAGCCATACGTCCCTTATAAGATTAATATGTCCTCTATATTTATATATATGCACCCAATTCAATTATTCAACCTTGGCGTGAGGTTGAATTTCTTCCACTGGTCAGTCGATACATTTGTTGCAGAAAGCAGACAGTAAAGTAGGATATCAGAGTTTTCAATGGCACCATATGTTGCAAACCACATATGCCCGGTAAACTTCGAGGTACCTTTCTTTCTTTCTTGTTTAATCTTGATGTACTCGCCACATACGTTTTCACAAACAGAAATTTCGAGGTACCTTTCTTTCTTTCTTGTTTAATCTTGATGTACTCGACTTTTGGGGAATTCGGACCGAGGAGCTGAGAAGGAGACAACCGTCCACTTTGGCCTCGCCCCTTTGCACGTTTGAGAGAGGAAGTATCTGCTACTCATGCCCGGTCACCTCGCACACTCGAGAGAGAGAGATCCGGCCACCTCGATCTGGTCACGTTGTGTGCGTGAGAGAGTTAGATTTGATTAGTTCATGGAGGTTAGGCGCGCAAGGGCGAGCAGAGAGAGGGCTGTCATACCCTAATTTTGTCCGCCTAGGGTCAAAACCCTAATTTTCCACAAAAATAGTAAACTGTGAAGTGTGAAATCATTTTGTAGAAGTGTAAGGAGCATTTTGCATGCATTTTTAAGGTTTTAAAGTCATCCTAGGGTTTTTAGAATCATTTTTAGAGTGGAAATGCATTTTTTGGGCAAGAAGCAAGTTTTTAGGTCAAAGGGTATTTTGGTCATTTTGCAAAGTAGGATAATTTCTCATCAAGAATCATTGTGCACTTTTAAGGGAATTTATTTGAGGCAAAACGTTTTTGGTCATGTGTATGTATGTTCATGCATGCATTGTGCACCAAAAAAATTCAAATTCAAAAAAGGCATCAAAAAGGAATATTCTACAAAAGTTTCAAGATGAGATTTTTATGATATTTTTGGTCATAGTGATCTCATAAAATGGCATATTCCTAAGATTCCTAGTATGTGGCCTAAATTGGGTGTATTTGTGTACAATTATCTTGTGAAAGAATAATCGAAAAAAGAGGATATTTGGAAGGGTCTCACAATAGTACAATAGTACAAGATGACAACTTGCAAAACTTGGGCACCACTCTCCCTCTGATTTTCGCATACCCCTCTCATTCTCCTCCAAGTTTTCATTTTTTTTGCCCTTTGCAAAGTGTGATTCAATCCTCACCCTCCATTCAAATTTTAAATGAAATCCTAGAACAATAGGTGATGCACAATGACCATTATGCCCTTAAACCTAATTGCACTCTATATATACCTTGTTAAGCCCATCTCTCACAACTTTTGGCCTCATTTTCCACTCTCAAATTTCAGCACAACTTTCCTCTCCTCCAAATACCCTCTTGGCCGAAGCCACCACCACCACTCCTCCTCCATATTTTTTTGATTTCCTTCCTCTTTTTCATCTCAAATTCATTTCCACTCCATACATCTCCATCCTCTCCTACTCTAGTTCATATTTGCATCATCAAAGGCTTGTGGTTTGAAGATTTGCGTGGGGTTCTTGTGGTTTTCTATTGAAGATCATTGTTGATTTGTGTTCTTGCTCTTCATTTCTTTCATAATCTAGCTTGGGTCCAAGGTATACTCTAAAAACCATAGCATTATCTTCAACATTTTTGCATCAAAACTCATGCTCTTCCTTTCCTTCATTTCGCATACTCTCATAAATATATATAAAATGTGATTTGTTGGTTGTTGTTGGTGAGAGGAGCCTTAAACACTATTGACAAGCACTTAGGGAGGCTTGGGTGTTTAAGGTGCCTCTCACCCTTGAATAAATTGATTCACGTTGTTTTTGTGTTGATTTTGTATTTGTTGTGAAATAAAATTGTTGTTTCATGTGTTATTTAGTTCACATATCATGTTAAAGTTGGTTTTAATTTGATTTTGTTGTTCCTCTTTGCTTGATGATGCTTAATCTTGTTCTGGATACTTGATTTTGGTGTTTTCATGCTTAGATCATTTGTTTAAGTTTGCAAATCTCCCTTTCTTACTCATATATATTTTGCAAAAATTAAAGAAATGAAGAATAAATGTTGATTTGAAGTCTTGCTAGTATCTTGTGCTTGCTTGATTTTGTGAGTTTGATGAATAAATTTGTTGTTTGGCTATGTGTTGGCTTCGCAAATCATGAGAAATAATTAGGGTTTTGTTGTTTCTTGGCTATTTGGTTTGCAATTGTGCTTAAAAAATGTTTTCTCAAGTTGTTTTGATGGAATCTTGCTTGCAAGTAATTGTTATGTTGATGATTGGCAAGATGACTCTCACTTGTGCCTTGAGCACTATTCTCTAAGTGATGAGGATTGTTCAAAAGGATTCAATCCCTTTTGAATTGTATTCTTACTTGTTCTTGTGAATTTGGGTTTGTCAATTGTTTTCAATATTGATGATGAGTAACATGACTCTCACTTGTGCCTTGGGCACCATTTTTTAAGTGATGAGGATTACTTCAAGTGATTCAACTCTCTTTAAATTTTCAATGAACAAAATGTGAGTTTATGGTTCCTTGCTTGCCAATTGTTTGTGATAGCTTGTGAATACTTTCTTTTGGTCACTTTGAGTCTTGCAAATATGGTGCTTGTTTTAAGTCATTTATTTGTTTAACTGTTGATGAATGGTAAGAGGAGTCAACATGTGCTTTCAAGCATAATTTTAAATGCTGAGGATTACTTTAAAATGATTCAACTCTTGTATACATTTTGGTGTTGAACTTTTGGTAAAATGACTAGACGCTTATCACTACGCCAAAAACACCAAAAAAGAGCGCACCCATCAGGAACGCTTTTTAAAAAGCGCTCCCTATCTAGCGCCATGAGTAGCGCTTTCCAAAAAAGCGCTCCTCATTCAAAATCTCGCATACCCCATCAGGAGCTCTTTCTAAAAAGCGCTACTTATTCTTGATCTCGCATACCCCATCAGGAGCGCTTTCTAAAAAGCGCTCCTTATTCTTGATCTCGCATACCCCATCAGGAGCGCTTTCTAAAAAGCGCTCCTCATTTAAAATTTCGCATAGCCCCATCAGGAGCGCTTTTTGTAGAAAGCGCTACCTATTCTCCATTTCCTTTTTTCCTTTTCTAAAACCCAAAAACCCTTCCAGTATCACATGTTACCCTTCCAGTACACGTTTACGCTCTTCCTCTCCTCTCCTTCGACCGCCTCCTCAACCCTGCGCTTCCTCAACCCTGCGCCGCCGCCAGTACACAGTATACGCTCGCCTCTCCTTCGACCACACCTCCTCAACCCTGCGCCTCCTCTCCTTCGACCACATGTTACCCTTCTCAGTTTCTCCACGGTTTGAAACCCTATATTTCAAACGTTGATTTGCTTCGTTTCTTTGCTGTTTCGGGTTCGATCTTGAAGGATCTTGGCTCTACGCACCACGATCTGCTTACACGAAGGTATAATACTTGTTCTTGCTATTTTTTCAGTTTCGGTTTTACTGTTCTTGACCAACACAGTAAACCCTAACTTCTGAAACTGTTTCTGGTTGCAGGTTTTTGAAGAACTGCGTGTAGTGATCTTCAAACAGGTAAAAGCTCGTAGGCCATCATGAAAAATCTCCCTCCTTCTGAAATTATAGAATCATGCTCTGTTGCTGGTCCTGGATTTGTGAATATTGTTGTATCAAAGAAATGGATAGCACAGGTGATTTGATTGCATTTCCATTTGTAGTTTTGAGTAACTGCTGTAGTACTCAAGCAGTCAAGCTTTTATGTCGACATGTAGTACTCAAGCATCAATATTAAACCCATAGTTATATATGCAAAATACTACAAAAACCAGCTCCTGATTTTCTTTTTCCTGTCATTTTATGGGTAAAAGTAAGATGAGTTGTAGCCAATAGCATCAAGTATTTTGTTTCTCAAATAGTTTATTTTTGAAATCAGCCCAAAATGATCTATCAGGGAAGTCGGGGAGGGCCTATTATCACTAATTTCTTACTATAATTGAATGCGTAAGTGGTTGGGTTAATGATCCATTAGAGCAATCATAGAGTGGTATTTCCAATTTGAAATTGAATTTGTTAATATTGAATATTGCTGATATAGCAGCATATTGGGGATTACTCCTGATAAGTTTTGTGGCTGTTCATTCCTACTGTCTACTCTTTATTCGGAATTAAGTTTTTATGTAGTCATTGGCAACAAATATGCTATATAAATATCATCTGCAGTTTCTTGGTTTAATTTCATTATATAAATACCATCGGCAGTTTCTTGGTTTTATGGATACTGGTTGATCCAAGCCTCTTGGCTATGTCTGGAACCATTGCCCAATGTGCACTCCATTTAAGTATTTATGAAAGCATGTCAAGTTTAGAAAGAAAGAAAATGCATAGTACTGATAGTTTTAACATTTATTTTAAGTGAAACTGTGAAGGTTCTTTTTAGCAGGCTCTTGAAGAAGTCTTCGCGGGAACATAAGCCTGATAGTTCCAATTCTTGGATATCTTAGATTCAGCTACCGGGGATAAAGGTTCAGCTAGCCATATGTTGTCAAGGTTGGTATATCTTATGTAACAGTATTATCAGTTATGACTTTTTTTGGGTCCTCATTCCTCATCTTATGTAGTAGTATTATTAGCTTCCATATTTTGGATATGCTAGAGCTGATAGAAAAGTCTGTTTGTAACTTTGATTACTATTAGAAATAGTATGTTAATGAAGATGTTGTAATTTTTGATTTTTGACATTCATATTTTGGTACATGATCATTTATAGAATAATATTATATTATATCTTGTTCTCAGCTTCTGTTACAGTCAAAAAGGAAAGATAAGAGGTCTTCTATAATGCTTCTTTTTTATAGAATAATATTATATTATATCTTGTTCTCAGCTTCATGAGAAAGATCTATGTTTATTTTAACTAACAAGCAGTAACTGGGAATCTGCTTTTTGGAACACTAACAGGGTATGAAGCCTCTCAAGTAGAAACTCTCACATTTTCATTACTCGTGCAGGTAAATTCTGTTCTGACTTCTGCTCAGTGCTCACTATATACCACAAATTTGAATCACCAGTTTTGTGTATAATTATGGAATAAAGAAGAAAAGACAAAAGCTTCACTATCCACAGAAATCAGTCTAAGAATGGATATTAATAGATTTTTAGTACTTTATTTGTGTTCAGCTAGCCATATGTTGTCAAGGTTGGTATATCTTATGTAACAGTATTATCAGTTATGACTTTTTTTGGGTCCTCATTCCTCATCTTATGTAGTAGTATTATTAGCTTCCATATTTTGGATATGCTAGAGCTGATAGAAAAGCCTGTTTGTAACTTTGATTACTATTAGAAATAGTATGTTAATGAAGATTTGTAATTTTTGATTTTTGACATTCATATTTTGGTACATGATCATTTATGTAATTTTTGGAAGTTCATATTAGAAATAGTATGTTAATGAAGCTGGGAGTAAGGAATTGGTAATAGGGAAATAATAATTTTTTTTTTAAAATTTGGCATAGGTAGCGCTTTCTGTAAAAAGCGCTACTTATGGTCTAGGCGCATCTAGGCATAAGTAGCGCTTTTTACAGTAAGCGCTCCCTTTTCTTAAGTCCATGAGGAGCGCTTTTTACGGTAAGCGCTCCTTATTGTCTTAGCGCGCCTAGGAATAAGGAGCGCTTGTAATAAAAAGCGCTCCTCTTGCCTGTTTTTTGGGAGCGCTTTTCGAGCGCTACCTTTGGGTGATTTGCAACAGGAGCGCTAGCTTTAGGAGGGCTCGAAAGCGCTCCCTATGGCCTAAAAAAAGCGCTCCCAATGCTTAAATCTGTTGTAGTGTATGCACTTGTGCATTGTTAATAAGTGTCAAGGATTACCCAAAGGAATTTAACTCTTGTGTTTTTATTGATTGATTCTTAAATTGATTCAATGAGCTACCCTTTTGTAATTGATCAATGTCTCATTTTTGTGTGACCATTCTTATTGCAACTTGTAACTAGTTTTGACAATTACATGTTTATGCCTATGCTTGCCTCTTGGATTTGTAATGCTTGCATGAATTGTAATTGAATGATTTGTATATTGGTTATGGATTTGGAGTTGATTGAAGTGTTCTACTTGTTTTCCAAAATCTTTTTCCAAATCAAACTCTTTTCTAAACTAGTTTTCAAATCAAAATCAAATGCTTTTCCAATGAAAACCCTAAGGCATTTTCTTAAATAAATCATTAGTCATCACTCGAAGCCTTTGCTTGTTTGATCGCTAGTGAGGAGTTATTAGTGGAAGTCACTCGAAGCCTTTGCTTGTTTGACTATTATGAAAGCTCCCACACCTTAACCAAACACAAACTAATTCAAATTTCAAAAACAACATGCTTAGTGATAATTGTCACCGATGCTCGCCCTTTTTCAAAGCAATTTCAAAAAAGATAATAAAACGTTGTTACTTGTAATCACTCGAAGCCTTTGCTTGACTGGTTACCGGTTTCAACTCTTTTCTTTCAAGTTAGTAATGAACGCCACTCGAAGCCATTGCTTGTTTGGTATTCGTGAACACTTGAGTCTTATTTCAAAAGCTCCAAAAAAATTAAATAAGATAAAACACAAAAACATTTTCAAAACCAAAAGACGAGAACTACGTAGCTTTGATCCCTCGTCCCAGTGAGGGTACGTAGGAGCGGGTCACAGCCCGTCAAGCACCCTTTTAAAAAATCTTTGTTTTGTTCCGCTTTTCAAAGATACCAAAAATATTCTTCTTCCCCCCGTTTTCAATAAAACAATTTCTCAAATGAAATAAAAAGAAAAGGAAAGAAAAGAAAAGAAGTAGAACAAAAATCATTTCAAATCAACTTTTCCTAAACCACATAATCAAGTTAATGGTTCCCTTTCAGTAGAAAGGAGGTGCAGGATGCTAATACCTTCCCCGCACCTAACCGGCCCCCGAACCTACATCTC